>CAUYRH010124397.1:0-16689 GCA_963574655.1 Perodicticus potto | reverse complement strand
TGGTATGTTTTTCCATTTGTTAACATCTTCAGCTATTTCTTTTCTTAGAGTTTCATAGTTCTCTTTATAGAGATCTTTCATGTCCTTTGTTAGGTAAACTCCCAAATATTTCATCTTCTTTGGCACTACTGTGAATGGAATAGAGTCCTTAACTATTTTTTTCAGCTTGACTATTGTTGGTATATATAAAGGCTACAGATTTATGAGTGTTGATTTTGTACCTGAGATGCTGCTGTATTCCTTTATCACTTCTAAGAGTTTTGTAATAGAATCCCTGGTGTTTTCCAGATATACAATCATATCACCTGCGAAGAGTGAAAGTTTGATCTCTTCTGACCCTATATGGATACCCTTGATCACCTTTTCTTCCCTAATCGCGATGGCTAAGACTTCCATTACAATGTTAAAAAAGCAAGTGGAGGCTTGGCGCCTGTGGCTCAGCAGGCTAAGGCACCAGCCACGTACACCTGAGCTGGCGGGTTTGAATCCAGCCTGGGCCCGCCAAACAACGATGGCTGCAACCAAAAAATGGCCGGGTGTTGTGGCGGGTGCCTGCAGTCCCAGCTACTTGGGAGGCGGAGGCAAGAGATTCGCTTGAGCCCAGGAATTGGAGGTTGCTGTGAGCTGTGATGCCACAGCACTCTATCCAGGGTGACAGCTTGAGGCTCTGTCTCAAAAAAAAAAAAAAAAAAAAAAAAGCAAGTGGAGACAATGGGCAACCTTGCCTGGTTCCTGATCTGAGTGGAAATGATTTCAATTTAACTCCATTCAGTACTATATAGGCTGTGGGTTTAGCTTGGATCTGTTCTTGATGAAAGTCCTTCGTTAAGCTATTGGTTGTTAAAGAGTTGTTACCTCTGTGGGAATGATTAACTTTTTTTTTTTTCAGATAAGGTCTTTCTTTGTACGCAAGCTTGTGGGCAGTAGCATCATCATAGCTCACTGCTCCTGATTCAAGCAATTCTGTCTCAGCCTCCAAAGGAGCTGGGGCTACAGGCAATGTTCCACCCACATATGGCTAAGTAAATAACTGACTTTAAGACAGGAATAGAAGATTAGAAAGTATATGATTTAGTCAAAGTCCTGGCCTGAGTCCTTTTCAAGCCATGGGAAAGTTAATTAATTTAACTTTTTAATTTAATTTCTGTGAGCCTTCCTTTCCACTTCTGCATAACAAAGGTGATGACAGTCATCTACCTGTAAAAGTGCTAGAAAAATTAATAATTATGTGTAAAAGAAACTGCATTCAATAAATGATAAGATGATCAAAAATATTCATTTCACAAGTGGTTTAAGTGTAAGGATCTTTGCTCCTGTGCTCCTTTGCTCCTTTGCTTCTTTTCACTTGAACATTCGCATGTATTTATCACACTCTTTTTTTTTTTATTTTTTTATTTTTTTTGAGATAGAGTCTCACGTTGTCACCCTTGGTAGAGTGCCATGGCATCATAGCTCACAGCAACCCCCTTAAACTCTTGGGCTTAAGTGATTCTCTTGCCTGAGCCTCCCAAGTAGCTGGGACAACAGGCACTCACCACAATGCCAGCTATTTTTAGAGGTGGGGTCTCACTCTGGCCCAGGCTGGTCTCGAATCTGAGAGCTAAGGCAATCCACCTGCCTTGACCTCCCAAGTGCTGGGATTATAGGCGTGAGCCACTGTACTGGCCTTACCACACTCTAGGGTTGCTTGATGTTGTGCCTGAATTTCGGGGTCCCCCCACAGAAGAAACTCACACCAGGCGCACCGATGCAAAAACAAAGGGTGGAATTTGTTACAAGCTTAAGCCGGACCATTCAGCCCCACCTAAATGGCATACTGAATGGCCCCAAGGGGTGGGGCTGAGGTATTTTTATAGTATACCAAAAGGAAGTTGGGAGGGGGGTAATGCGATAAGGGGAATGGGATTAGGGACGGTTGAACGAGGGATGAGTCCAGGTGTCTCTTTACGTGCTGATTGGATACCTCGTTGGTGCCAGGAATGGGTGGGTGGTCGCTGAGCAGGAAAGGGCCGGTGCTAAGCAACCAGTGAGGGTGGTCAAGGGGGGGCTGGTGCCAGGAACCAAAAGTTACAGAACTAACAATTACACCACAAATTACACAGCAACCTGCAAAATGGAGCCCGATAGCCAAATGGCGTCACACGGGCCCTTTCACTTAAATTTACATGTTTTGTTTTGTCCTCCCCTCCTATCCTTTACCCTGCCCATTTAATCCATACAACTCTTTAAGGAAGATATTGCACCTTTCTAAAGGACCAAAGATAGGCTTAGAGAGATTAAGTATTAATAGTTTTCCTAGAGTTACATAGAAAATGACAGAGCTGGGATTTTGAGCCCAGGGTATGTCTGATTCCAAAGGCCTCACTGTTAACCACTATGTCTATCTAGTCTCATAACACCCCAGCCCTCCCTGCCTGCCTTCCCTTTGCTTGTTCCAATCTAGTGTCTCAAGCTTTACAAGTTTAACCCAAGTGTTCCTTAGTTCAAAACCATCAGCTTCAAAATTCAAAGTACGGTATAACCTCTGTAAATTGACTACCCAAAGGACTGTAATGGACGTGGTAAACATAAGGAACTAGGCCTTCTACACTGATACATACATGTATACATGTGGTGCATGTCCAGTCTATGAATATTAGGTCAGTTTAAGGAGGTGGTCAATGTAGGGATGTGGTCAATTATGGAGGTTCTACTGTGTTTATACTTTCTTTCTTTTTTTTTATTTATTTATTTATTTATTGCAGTTTTTTTTTTTTTTTTTTTTTTTTGGCCGGGGCTGGGTTTGAACCCTCCACCTCCTGCATATAGGGCTGGTGCCCTACTCCTTTGAGCCACAGGCGCCGTCCTCTATTTATTTATTTAATTTTTTTTTTTTTTTTTGAGACAGAGTCTTACTTTGTCACCCTCAGCAGAATGCTGTGGCATCATAGCTTATGGCAACGTAGAATTCTTGGGCTCAAACAATTCTCTTGCCTCAGCCTGTTTATACTTTCTGTCCTACTCTTGTGCCAATCACATCCTGCTATGTGGCTTCTTTTGTATTTTTGTCTTATAGTATTATTTGTTTTATTGTTCTCCTCTATTGCAGCAAGTAGCAAAATGGTTGTAAAAGCTGGCAGTTCTCTCAAAGACAGAATTGTTTATTTAACAAGTTGCTTTGATCAGTGCTTAGAATATGGAGAGCCCTGAGGGCAAAGACCAAGTTTATTGTTTTATTATCAATATCCCTGAGGCATCACACCATGCCTATCAAAAAAGAAAAACAAAAAGGATGTTTAGTATTTGTTAAATGAGTAGAAAAGATGAAATTCTAAGAGCTTGGGCCTGAATATCTGAATATCTGAAGCAAAATGAAGAGAAAATGTCTACTGAATGAAATTATGTACATAAAGTACTTATTCTGCCTGGTACAGAGTAAATTTTCAATTACTTCAATTTTCTGTTAGTGTTAATTATTATCACTACATAAGTATAGTAGCAATTGGGGGTAGGGCTTGTGGGTAGCATAAAAAAGGGGGAAGGTAAAAGAAAGAAGAAATGGAGGCAAATGGTGCTGGGTTAGGGTTATTTATAAAGATATTTCTAGTGAGGACTTCTCAGAGAAAGAAATGGACATGGAGCATTTAAGAACAAAAATAAGTAGTATTTATATTACTGTGAGCCTTGGCCTCAAACCTTCAGTGAGTCTACTGTGCATATAGTCTGGTGCCAGTGCTACTCTGAAGAATTAAAAAATCCAGGTTCCATAATTGGAGCACTTTGGGAGGCTGAGATAGGAGGATCACTTGAGGTCAGGAGACCAGCTGGGGTAACATACAGAAAAAATTAAAAATTAGCCCAGCATGGTATTGTACACTTGTAGCCCCAGCTACCTGGGAGGCTGAGCTAGGAGGATCGCTTGAACCCAGGAGTTCAAGGCTGCTGTGAACTATAATTGCACCACTAGCCCGGGCAACAGAATAAGACCCTGTCTCTAAAAAGAAAAGAATACAGGGGGTGTCCATTGTAGGTGGTGGGCTGTAGGCAGCCCAGTCCAGAGGGATAGAGTATTCAGCAGAAGGAGTTAAAGCTGTAGATTATAAGGAGAGAGGTAAAGTGTCCAAGAAACCTTAGAGATGTTGAGAACAATGCTAATTTTTCTCATTATATATAGGATGGGAGCTCAAGCCCATTTTCATTAAATCTTAAATGATAGAGGAATCTCCAAAAGGCTGAAAGATTTTGGAAACATCAAGACAACTAAATCCTACACTTGTGTTGTGTTTATTTCATGCCCTCCCAACCAGATTGTAAATTTTTGGAACTAGAAACTATGTCTATGAATTGAATTTGTATGACATTTTTCTTTTTCTTTTTACTTTTTTTTTTTTTTTTGAGACAGAGTCTCACTATGTTGCCCTGGGTAGAGAGAGTGCCATGGTGTCCCAGCTCACAGCTACCTCAAACTCTTGGGTTTAAGCAATTCTCTTGCCTCAGCCTCCCAAGTAGCTGAGACTACAGGCGGCCGCCACAACACTCAGCTATGTATGACATTTTTCTGTTTATGAATTTCTTGTCTTTACATTAACTTAATAGAACTAACAGAATCTTTTATGGTAGGTATGACAGGCATCAACCCCATCCCGTGACCCGCTACTTCACTCCGAACTATAGACAAGGAAAAGCAGGGAGAAGTTAAGTACACTTGCTTTCAGTTACAGAGGTAAAAAGGGCCTGAGGCAGCCTAATAAAGTGAAAAAGTCATAGTATTATAAGACTTTTCACTATCTGGGTGACATCTAGTTTTCCTGGCCCTTTTCTTACCACCTACCAGGCCACGCGTACACAGTCAGCACAAAGAACTACTGAGTTTCCCTAAGAAATCTATACTTACCTCCTCTAAGTGACTTTGAAGAAGATACCTAAGTTCTCAGTAACTCTGTTAAGTTCTCAGTAATTGTTCTTACAGTTATACAAATGAGGGTACTTGTCACTTTACAAAAGGGTTGTGTAGATTAAATAACTTAACCTTAAAGGTCTTGGAACATAGAAATGCTTAATGAATGTTCTCTTCTCTTCTTGGACTTTCTTATCTTTCATATCTCCCAACTTAAAGCACAATACCATTAGGTCTGAATGTTTGTGTCTCCCTAAAAGATACATATGTTAAAATCCTACTCCCCCACCCAAGGCAATAGCATTAGGAGGTAGGGTCTGGGGGTGGAGCTCTCATGGGTAGGAGTAGGTCATGAGGGTGAAGCCCTTATGAGTGATATTAGTGCCCTTATAAGAGAGGCTCAAGAGAGGTCCTTTGTACCTTCTGCAATATGAGGTTATGGTGAAATGAGGATGCAGGCCCTCACTATTTACAAAATCTGCTAACACCTTAATGTTAGATTTCCCAACTTCCAGAACTATGAGAAATAGATTTCTATGATTTAAAAGCCGCTTGGCACCTGTTAGTTAGCTTGGCACCTGTAGCACAGTGGTTATAGTAGCACCAGCCACATGCACTAAGGGTGGTGGGTTCGAAACCGGCCTGGCCCAGCTAAACAACAATGATAACTGCAACAAAAAATAAAAATAAATAAATCCACAGAGTTAGCCGGGCACAGTGGTTCACACTTATAATCTTATACTCTGGAACGCTAAGCTGGTTGAGTTACCTGAGCTCAGGAGTTCCAGATCAGACTGAGCAAGAGTGAGACTCTGTCTCTAAAAATAGCTGCCATTGTGGTGGGTGCCTATAGTCCCAGCTACTCAGGAGGCTGAGGCAGGAGGCTCACTTGAGCCCAAGAGTTTGAGGTTGCTGTGAGGTATGACACTATGGCACTGTACCAAGGGTTACAAAGTGAGACTGTCTCAAAAAAAAAAAGGCACCCAGGCTCAGTGCCTGTGGCTCAACGGGCTAAGGCGCCAGCCACGTACACCTGAGCTGGTGGGTTCGAATCCAGCCCGGGCCCACCAAACAACAATGATGGCTTCAACAAAAAAAATGGCCGGTCATTGTGGCGGGCGCCTGTAGTCCCAGCTACTTGGGAGGCAGAGGCAGGAAAATCACTTGAGCCCAGGAATTGGAGGTTGCTGTGAGCTGTGATGCCACGGCACTCTACCCAGGGGGACAGCTTGAGGCTCTGTTTCAACAACAACAAAAAAAGCCACCCAGTTTCTGGTATTTTATCATAGTGGCCCAAAGTGATTAAGACAAATACTTTCTTCATTGCTCTGTGATAAATGTCTTATATTTCTTTTCAGTGGCACCTGGTTTCATGTCCTGTGCAAGTCTGACTCTTAGAGACAGACTCTTAGAAGTAGCTCTAGAAGGGTGGGGTTAGGAGCTGGGTTAGGTCTACCTGGTAGATAATGAAGTTGTCTTCATGGATCCAGACAGGAAGCTGCACATTATGTTTAAGGTACAAGGCCAAGATCAGAACTGATGGATCCTAATCTGTTCTCAGGTAATGGGAGTGATGCAGATCCAAGAATAGGGATAAGTAGGTCATCAAGTGGTTTTATCATGATAAACATTTGTCATCAACAAGAAAGCATGATTTAGGACATTTATTAGAAACCATGTATGTCACAGTTTATATTTTCATTAGACTGAATAACTTTGATCAGTTTTTTTTTTTTTTTACTTATACATATTTAATTAAAGTAGAATAGACATAAACCAAAAAGAAGAAAACAATCAGAATAAAGAGTCACATTGCCATTTTGTTTACAGGGAGGAGACAGGAAATGGAGCAGATTACCAGGAAAACATTCTAAGACCATCCCAAAGTAGCTAGATTACGTATTGTTAAGATTCAATGCCAAAATTAAGTACTATCTCACTTAATCTACAAATTGAAAAAAAGGACTGCAAAGTTCATCCTGTTTAGTATAAGAATTTTTTTTTTTTTTTTGAGACAGAGCCTCAAGCTGTCACCCTGGATAGAGTGCTGTGGCATCATAGCTCACAGCAACCTCCCATTCCTGGGCTCAATCGAGTCTCTTGCCTCCGCCTCCCAAGTAGCTGGGACTACAGGCACCCGCCACAACGCCCAGCCGTTTTTTTTTTGGTTGTAGCCATCATTGTTGTTTCTGTTTGGTGGGCCCAGGCTGGATTTGAACCCGCCAGCTCAGGTGTATGTGGCTGGCGCCTTAACCCGCTGAGCCACAGGCGCCGAGCCTAGTATAAGAATTTTTACATTAAATATATAGTAATTCATTTCTCAGAAATTGGTACTGGCACCTTTTTTTTTTTTTTTTTTTTTTTGAGACAGAGCCTCAAGCTGTTACCCTGGATAGTGTGTTGTGGCATCACAGCTCACAGCACCCTCCAATTCCTGGGCTCAAGCAAGTCTCCTGCCTCCACCTCCCAAGTAGCTGGGACTACAGGCGCCTGCCACAACGCCTGGCCATTTTTTGGTTGCAGCCATCATTGTTGTTCGGCGGGCCTGGGCTGGATTCGAACCCGCCAACTCAAGTGTATGTGGCTGGCGCTTTAGCCGGTTGAGCCACAGGCACCGAGCCTGGTACTGACAACTTTTATAAGAAAGAGCCTTTGTTCCCATTATGCATTAACTAGAAAATCTCAACTGCAGCTAAGCAGCTATGCTATAGTAGCTCAGGAAGTACCATTCCACGGTCTGAGTTAGTGTACATTTCGGTTAAGACAGAACTACATGGTAGGTTTTAGAAAGGCAGCAATAATTACATTTTGGCTTTTAGTCTAGATGCTTAACATAGTTAAGGCGACAGTTCAAGCATCGTAAGTGAAGGTAGTTAAAATTTAATGACAATCATCACAATCTCTTGCAACCTACACACACTGGTATAATGCTTATATGGAATGAAACTAGTGTTCTTAATTGGTATTTTACACACACTTATAAACAGAACTAAACAAACACTATCAAAGGCAATCATTCTAAATGTACTTGGTTACTTGTTAAAAATGCAAATATACCGGCTCGGTGCCTGTGGCTCAACGGGCTAAGGCACCAGCCACGTACACCTGAGCTGGCGGGTTCGAATCCAGCCTGGGCCACCAAACAACAATGACAGCTGCAACCAAAACATGGCCGGGCATTGTGGCGGGTGCCTGCAGTCCCAGCTACTTGGGAGGCGGAGGCGGGAGACTCGCTTGAGCCCAGGAATTGGAGGTTGCTGTGAGCTGTGATGCCACAGCACTTTATCCAGGGTGACAGCTTGAGGCTCTGTCTCAAAAAAAAAAAAAAAATGCAAATATACCATAGAACTAAAGTAATATGAACAGCACTACTCATGACGTAGAAGGTGACTGTTCTCACACAAAGCTAAGCCTGTATCAGTCATCCTAACCATGATAGCTTGGAAAAGCATCAGGTTTTTCCAGTAGCGAAACTATCCTAGGAAAGTCAGTAAATCTCTTGAAAGTTTCACATCTGTAAAACCAGGATAAGGTACAACTATCTTGAAATCTGAACAGTTATCAGATGAGACGGTAAGATTCCCAGCTGTCGTGTGAAACAGAAGGTCCTCATGCAGCTTGTGCTCGCCGGCTCTGGGAAAGCTTCATGTGCATAATATGAAGTTGCCAAAGAAGGAAACTGGAAAAGGTTAGCTACATTTTTGTTGTGCCATGACTTTTAAACTTCAGAAATGGTGTGGTCCATCAGGCTTTTCGTAATGCTTGGTGCCATCCGTTTAATGATATGTTCAAAGATAAAAAACAGGCATGATTGTAATGGTAACTACAGTTCCAGCTGTTGACAGTATGTCCGCAATTTGAGAGTCCTTCAATCCAATGACATTCTGCCCATTGATTTCACAGATGTTGTATTCCGTGAAAAGATCATTTCTGGCTGCAGAACTATCTTTGACTATGGATGTTATTTTTCCATTTTTAAAGATAAAGCCAACATGTCCACTGCTATCCTTGTGCATGGTGATTGTCCGTTCAAAGGGCCTGTCATGAATGGTCATAGTAATCTTCTCTCCAAAAGCCTGTTTGAGCACCTTGTGTGCTTTATCAGAGCTCCTGCCAGCACAGTTTTCACCATTGACCTGGAGTACTTGGTCCCCAAATCTCAGACCAACCAAAGAGGCTGGAGAATTAGCCTGGACCAGCTGAAGAAATATACCATTATCTATCGATTTAAACCTAAGTCCAATTTTTCCATCTTGATCCTTACACAATATGACTTCATGAATCCCTTGCTTAATTTCTGCTCTACGAATTCCAGCATCATTACCAGTTACCGGAGCCACCATATAGTTCATAATGGAAGGCCTTGCTACCAACTGCCCCTGAACTGGTGCTCCAGGGACCATGGCCATATATGCACGTATTTCTTTTCTTTTAAACTCAGGCCCATGTACTGAGAGAGCTCTGGATACAGTTTAGGATAGAGATCTCCATCTTGAGAGACAGGAGCAGACCCTTCTGACAAAATTGCTGGGTTGGCAGGATTTGCAGAAAAGGCAGTCTGAGCCTGAATTACTTTGTCTACCTTCAAGTCTTCAAGAGATGGATAGAGAGACGTTTTTTCAGGATTTGTCTAGATCGCAGGTACCCGTGCGCCGCTGTCTCCTCCAGTTACTGGCGGAGACTCCCGAGACCCGAGGGAAGCAGAACAGCACACTCTCTAGGACCGCCTGCCTGATCAGTTTTTATTTTTATAAATTCAACTTGTTTCCAGAAAAGCAAGAGGTATATTTTTGAAAGCCCCAAATTTACTTTGTCACTATTTTAAAGTTCATGTCTACCACCTTCATCATTAGCTTTCCCCCGTCTATAAGAATCCTTTTCATAAATTTGAAGCAGGAATCAAAACCGAATATTGAAGTAGTATTTAACAAATATAGAGCAGAAGGTTTTTTGCTGAAATCGTATTTCCCCTTGTCAAGAGCTGTTGTTCCCTTAAGGGAAGTAAATATTACTTCTGTGGCATTGAGTGCCTCAGAAAGAGAAATGGAGGAGAGAGTCCTCTTTTTCATGGTGGCAGGATTCAGAATTGAATTATTCATCAAATGAAGGACATTTCTTTATGATTAGCCCAACTCAGAAGATGATGTAGCAGATTTCCCAAAGAAAATATTATTCTTTAGATATTTGACATTTGAGGGCCCCTATATTCTTGGTTTCAAAAGCAAATCTATAACTTTGTAAATGACCAAATTGTCCTTGAACTATGTGGCTAGAATTTATAAAACAAAAACCAGTATCAATTTCTGCCTTTAGTGGATTTTAGAGACAAGTTAAATATTTAAAAGATTTTAAGGTGGCCAGAGAATGGAAAGCATTATCAATTGTCATACTTTTATAAAAGCAAGACACTCAACTCTGTTGCATTGCTATATGCTGCCTGGATGGTGGTCGCCACTATTGTGGATTGGTAGCAAAGCCATTCATCGGCTGCCGACTGCCCATGGCATTGTTGAACCACTTAGGCTTGGCTGGCTCAGTATCAGAGTGCTGACTGAGCACAGTGGTGCTTAACTAAGGCTTAGAAAGGGTTGGGGAAATGTTCATACTAGTCATATGTAATAGTCATACAAAAATTCACGAAAGTACTGTTAATAACAATAGCTAACATTTACTGAGTGCTTACTAAATACCAGGCACTGGACATTACTGGTCAAATCCTCACAAAAGCCCTGTGAAGGATCTTATAGTTATAAAGCCACAGCTACAACCTCTGCTGTCCCTGGTCCCCTCAAACTGAAGGGCCCTCATGTACTGAGTGGGAGGAAAGACCTGCACACTGGCCAGGATGGACTGCAGAGGCTCTGACTTCCCAGCAAGCTACCTGCGGGGACTGGGTCATACAACCAAAAGTGTGAGGGGATTAATGCCTGAGGTGGGGTAAACCTCCACCAGTGAGAGACAGGACAGACAGAAGCTAGAGTTGCTCACCCTTCCTTCTGTGTGATGAGCTGCTCTGAGAGGCCATCACTTCATCTGTGCTCTGTAGAGATGAAGGTCAAGCCACCATCTTTGTTTGCAGTAAAGCTCAGGCCCTCTTAGTATCGCAGGTTTGTTTTTACTTCTTCCCTTCCTCACTTCCTTTCCCCCCTCATACTTTCTTCCCTTTACTTTCACCAATCCATAAAGCAGCAATCACATAAAAGCACGTGCTTTTTTTTTTTGAGACAGAGCCTCAAGCTGTCACCCTGGATAGAGTGCTATGGCATCACAGCTCACAGCAGCCTCCAATTCCTGGGCTCAAGTGAGTCTCTTGCCTCCACCTCCCAAGTAGCTGGGACTACAGGCGTCCACCACAACGCCCAGCCATTTTTTGGTTGCAGCCGTCATTGTTGTTTGGCGGGCATGGGCTGGTTTCGAAACTGCCAGCTCAGGTGTACGTGGCTGGCGCCTTAGCCCATTGAGCCACAGGTGCCGAGCCAAAAGCACGTGCTTTTGCTTTAAACTTTGTTGTTTTTTGGACTCTAGGCTCAAAAATGTTGGCACCAGGAGTGGTCTTTAAAAATGGACTCTCAGGCTCGGCGCATTCATCGCGATTACTAAAGCTCTCACCTGCAGTTAATTGGGATGAGTTGAAGGTGAAAGATAAAGAATTCGGATACTAAGTAGATGCTATATTTGATTGGCATGGGAGCAATTGTAATGATACAGATTGGGGAATAGCATGGACACTTTTGACAATGTTGGAAGCCTTGCAAAAAGAAAATGAGAAAATTAAAGCTGCTAATTGTCAATTTGGAAACAATATGAAAGTCAGAGAAATTGTACGGCAGCCATAAAAGAAACCCTCATCTCTTATAGAGTAGGTTAGAAAATCAGATTCAAGGTCCAGAGAGGCATAGCTGCAAAAGGGATTGAATGCATAGCTTCAACAGGTTTCCCATGTCAGGGGCTTTT
Organism: Perodicticus potto; assembly: GCA_963574655.1. Classification (NCBI taxonomy): domain Eukaryota; kingdom Metazoa; phylum Chordata; class Mammalia; order Primates; family Lorisidae; genus Perodicticus; species Perodicticus potto. The sequence continues at coordinate 4,859 of CAUYRH010124397.1, read as the reverse complement.
CTAGACAGGGAAAATGTGAGACCTTAAGACTGGGACGAGAACATTTGGATAATTAAAATGGATTTCATCCAAAAGATAGGCAATAACAAATGCTGGCAAGGATGTGGAGAAAGGAGAACCCTTGTACACTGTTGATAGGAATGGACATTAGTATAGTCACTATGGAGAACAGTATAGAGTTTCCTCAAAAAACTAAAAGTAGAACTACCATATGACCCAGCAATCCCACTGCTAGATATTTATCCAAAAGAAAGGAAGTCAGTACATTGAAAAGATAGGTGTATTCCCATGTTTATTTCAGCTCTGTTCACAATAGCCAAGATTTGGAATCAACCTAAATGTCCGTAAGTGGATGAATGGGTAAAGAAAATGTGGAACATATATATAATGGAATATTATTCAGCCATAAAAAGAAAGAAATCCTATCATTTGCAACAACATGGAAGTAACTGGAAGGTCAAGTGAAATAAGCCAAATATATACAGAAAGACAAACTTCATATGTTCTCAGTCATATGTGAGAACTAAAAACAATTGATCACATGGAGACTGACAGTAGAATGATGGTTCCACTTAAGACGTAGCTTCTGTTCATAAGTCCCTATTAAGTGTTTCTCTCTGAAAAACTGAATTTATCAGTTTCTTTCCTCTGCCTCTCAGGTCCCTCAGCCTTGGGGGGTAGGTTTGCTTACCTCACCAAGGAACAGGAGAGTAGTTGGGCCAGTGGCTCACACCTGCAATCCTAGCACTCTGGGAGGCCGGGGCAGGTGGTTTGCTTGAGCGCAGAAGTTCAAGAGCAGCCTGAGCACAAGTGAGACTCCATCTCTACTAAAAATGGAAAAACTGAGGCAAGAGGATCACTTGAGATCAAGAATTTGAGGTTGCTGTGAGCTATGATGATGCCACAGCACTCTACCCAGGGCGACAAAGTGAGACTCTGTTTAAAAAACAAAAAAACAAAGAACAGAGGAGCAAGGCCAGGGTGACAATTAAGATGCATTTACCCATAAGGATTTTTGGCAATGATCAATACATTAGGGTATTCCTAGGATTGAGACAGATAGATAACCACTTAGCATATTAATTATAGAATAAAATAAATGCAAGGGTTGGTAAGTAGGAAGTGACATCAGCATCACAACGGAACGTAGTCATTCCTCAGCTAAATCTAAGTCAGTTCACAAACTCATAGCCCATTGACTGAAGGGGAGGCTGAATCCCTTGAGAAGGAAAATCAAACACTACTATAAGGATATACATTATGTATTTTTACAATTCCTCCCTGAAAGGACCAGTGACATTTTCCAAAGATAACTGCATTGAGTAAAGGAGAAACATTTGGATAATCAAAACGGCTTTTATCCAAAAGATAGGCAACATGAGAAACATTACCTGGTGTTTAAGACCTGATAGCTGAAATGCTATCATGCCCGGTAGTGAAACTGAGGTTTTCCTGTACTTCCTGCCCAAGATTATCACAGTGTTTCCAGGGGTTTTGCAGATTCACCCTGAGTTTATTCCTCAGATCTCTGAAAGTATAATTGAAACAGATACACTTAGATGCTGGGAAAATTGCCACTTTGGTTTCCTGACTTGTGAAATAAAGTTCTTCGTAGTAGGAAGGGCCAAACAGAAAAGCCCCAAATCCCTACCTCTGGCTAAGATAGTAAATCAGAAGCATCACCCAAGAGGAACTGCAGAGATTAAAGTGTCCAGGGCTGGTGGTCTACATCATTTCCCCATTCAATTCATTTATTTTAGAAAGCAATAGATAAATAACGGAGGATGGTAATCAGTTACTATAAACTTAATCAAGCGTTTCCTCATCTGCAGTTCCTAAGGCATCTTTACTACAGCAAATGAGCCCAGCTTCTGGTATTTGATATGTGGCTGTCAATTTGGCAAATATTTTATTCTCAGTCATGGGTTGGCAAACTTACTGTAAAAGGCAAGATAGTAAATATTGTAGGCTTTGCAGGCCATCTGATCTCTGTTGTGCCTATTCAACTTAGCTGTCTGTGCAAAAGCAGCCACAATATGTAAATGAATGAGCATGGTTCTGTTCTAATAACCCTTTATTTATAGAAACAGAAGGAGTGTCAAATTTACCTGCCTGTTGTAGTTCACCAGCACCTGTTCCAGATCCCTATCACTTGGGAAATTCAAAAACATTAGTTGGCAATAACAGCAGCACATTTGACTGTCTTGCCTCAAGGCTGTGTTAACTTTCCTAATCTGTTAAAATATATTCTATAAGGAATTTTAATCACTTGGCCAATACGCTGGTGTCATTTATTGTGATTACATCATGCTAATTGGATCTGGTAAATTGGAGCCATCAAGTACTTTAGATGTTTTTAACACATCTGCTTGTAAGGTTTTGTTTCCTTCTCTGTTTTCATTTACTAAAACCTACAGTTTTTGCTGACAGGAATAGAAATTGGAATCCACAAATTTTACAATTACTGTTCTAGTTCTGTGTAGCATTAAGTCTTAGCTAAAAATCTTTAGAAAACAAAGCTTGTGGCAATTGCTTTTGTGCTAATGCTTTATTGGGAGTACCGCACTGGGGAAGCAAGGGAAAAATAGAAGTATGGCAGGGAAGGAGGGAAAACAAAAACAAGGAGCATTAGATCCACACACACTTACCAGTCTTTATTCATCTGGTACCTCTGCAGCATGACCCTTCAAGCAGCCCCTTTCTCCTTGAAATTTATCCCTTTGTTTCCATTTGCCCCAAGTTTTCCTATTCTCCTACCTCTCTGACTGCCTGCTTTCTCCTTGCTTCATTAGCTGTTCTTTCTCCACTTGTTCCTTATATGCCGAATATTTTTTTTTATTAAATCATAGCTGTGTACATTAATGCAATTGTGGGGTACAATGTGCTAGTTTTATATACAAATTGAAATACTTTCATCAAACTGGTTAACATAGCCTTCACTGCATTTTCTTAGTTATTGTGTTAAGATATTTATATTCTACCCTTAGTAGATTTAACATGTACCCTTGTAAAATGTACCGTAGGTGTGGTCCCACCAATTACCCTTTCTCCACCTAGTCTCCCCCCTCCCCTCCCCTCTCTCTCCTCTTTCCCCTTCAACTTGGGCTATAGTTGGGTTGTAACTTTCACTTGGAAGTGTGGGTGCTTATAAATTAGTTTCATAGTAGGGCTGAGTACATTGGATACTTTTTCTTCCATTCTTGAGATACTTTGCTAAGAAGAATATGTTCCAGCTCCATCCATGTAAACATCTAAGAGGTAAAGTCTCCATCTTTTTTAAGGCTGCATAATATTCCATGGTATACATATACCACAATTTATTAATCCATTCATGGGTCAGGGGGCACTTGGGCTTCCTCCATGACTTAGCAATTATGAATTGGGCTGCAAATAAACATTCTGGTGCAAATATCTTTGTTATAATGTGATTTTTGGTCTTCTGGATATATACCTATCCCTAAGTGATCTCCAAACATCTTTCCAAAAGGAACATATTAGTTTGCATTCCCACTAGCAGTGCAGAAGTGTTCCCTTTTCTCCACATCTACGCCAACATCTCTGGTTTTGGGATTTTGTGATGTGGGCTAATCTTACTGGAGTTAGATGATACCTCAAAGTCGTTTTGATTTGCATTTCTCTGATGATTAAGGATGATGAGCATTTTTTCATGTGTCTATAGCCTGTGCACCTGTCTTCATCAGAGAAGTTTCTGTTCTTTCTGACAGGTCTCTTGACCACATAGAAATGGGATTATTTATTCTTTTCTTATTGATTAGTTTAAGTTCTCTGTAGATTCTAGTTATCAGACCTTTGTCAGAAGCATAACCTGCGAAAATCTTCTCCCATTCTGAAGGTTGTCTGTTTGCTTTACTTACTGTACTCTTGGCTGTGCAAAATCTTTTTAGTTTGATCCGATCCCAGTGATATATTTTTGGTGTTGCTTCAATTGCCCAGGGGGTCCTCCTCATAAAATATTCTCCCAGGCCAATTTCTTCCCAAGTGTTTTCCATGCACTCTCTTCTAGTATTTTTATAGGTTCATGTTTTAAGTTTAAATCTTTTATCCAGTGAGAATCAATTTTTGTTAATGGTGAAAGGTGAGGGTCCAGTTTCAGTCTTCTACAGGTTGCCACTCAGTTCACCCAGCACCATTTGTTAAATAGGGAGTCTTCCCCCCACTGAATATTTTTGATAGGCTTGTTGAAGATCAAATGACAATAAGCAGCTGGGTTGTCTTTTGGTTCTCTGTTCTGTTCCATAAATCTACTGCTCTGTTTTGTGCCAGTACTATGCTGTTTTGATCACTATAGATGTATAGTATAGCCTGAAGTCTGGTAATGTGATACCTCCTGATTTGTTCTTATTTCTGAGTAATGTATTTGCTATTTGTGGTTTTTTCTGATTCCGTATAAAACAAAGTACTATTTTTTAAAGTTCTTTAAAGTATGACAGTGGTACTTTATTTTTTTTCTTATTCTTTAGTTTTTATTTAATAATCACAAACTTAATTCTGCAATCCAGCTAGACATGAAAGGGAATAAGGAAAATGTGGAACCCAAAGAACTGAAGCCAAAGCTCAAAGATTATAGGATATTGAGAGCAAATGGGGATAGAAGGATGCTCTCCTGAGCTACAGAAGGAAAGGTCTGTGGTTAAGATAAAACATTAAGACAAATTTATTACAGCTGTCTGTAGTAATGGTAATCTTCTTGCTGGTCTTGCCATTCTTGGACCCATTGCTCTCCTTGGCCTTCATGACACTTACGCCTTCTTTCACTTTGTCAAAGACCATGTGTTGCCATCCAACCGTCTCGGCAGTGCAAATGAAAAACCGGGAACTTTTTTTTTTTTTTTTTTTTT
>CAUYRH010124396.1:0-20090 GCA_963574655.1 Perodicticus potto | reverse complement strand
AAAGGGAGCAGGGTAGAGCTGCCTGCTCCCTTTCAGAAGCTGACCTCTAGACCTCAGAGAGAGGGAACAGGAAGAGCTGCCTGTTTCCCTCCAGAGGCAAGAGAATTTGCTCTCCTCCTGGGTCCTCTTGCATGGAGGTTTAGTTCTTTCTCTACTTATAATTCTTTCCTATAAACAAATCCTTCTCTACTTATAATTCTTTCCTATAAATAAATCCTAACTTACCACCACTATTGTGGTCCGTCGATTCCTTCTTCGAATCCCCGAGACCAAGAGCCTGAAATTCCGGTATCAGTAGCATCACCATAACTCATTGTAACCTCAAACTCCTGGGCTCAGGCAATCTGCCTGCCTCAGTCTCCCACATAACTGGAATACAGGCCCATGCCATATAGCCAGCTAATTTGTTTATATTTTACAGAGACAGGGTCTTGCTATGTTGCTCAGGCTGGTCTCTAACTCCTGGCCTCAAGAGATCCTCTGGCCTTGGCCTCCCAAAGTAACTAGGGTTACAGGTGTGAGCCACAGCACCCAGCCTCTGCTGTTTTTAAGTTAACTATCTACAAAAGAAAAATGCCATATAGTGCTTATAACTAGTTCCCACCTCTTTATCTGTGGTTTTGCTTTCTGGGATATCAATCATCCATAGTCAACCAAGATCCAAAAATATTTAATAGAAAATTCCAGAACTTGGGGCAGCACCCAGAGCTCAGTGGGTAGGGCACTAGCCACATACACCAAGAGTGGCGGGTTGGAACATGACCAGAGCCAGCTGAAACAACAACTACTGCAACATAAAAATAGCCGTGCAGTGTGGTGGGCGCCTGTAGTCCCAGCTACTTGGGAGGCTGAGGCAAAAGAATTGCTTAAGCCCAAGAGTTGGAGGTTGCTGTGAGCTGTGACACCATGGCACTCTACCAAAGGTGACATAGTGAGACTCTGTCTCAGAAATAAAGAAAAAAAAGAAAAGAGAAGAAAAGAAAATTCCAGAACCAAACAACTCATAAGTTTTAAAATGCACAGTGTTTTCGTAGCATGAAGAATCTGCTATCCGAGGATGTGACGCATCCCTTGGTCCCGCAGATCCATGCTGTAAATGCTCCCTGCTTGTTAGTAGCTTAGTAGCCATCTGCGTTGTCAGAGCTGGTCCAGAGTATTACAGTGCTTGTGTTCAAGTAAGGGCTACATTACTGCACAATGACCCCAACGTGCACAAGTTGAGAGGCCACCAATTCAGATATGCAAAGAGAAGCTGTCAAGTGCTTCCTGTAAGTGAAAAGGTGAAAGTTCTCCACTTAAGAAGGAAAAAGAAATCATACACTGAGGTTGCTAAGACCTACCTCCATGAAATTTTGAAAACAAAAAAAGAAAATTAGTACATGTGGAGTTCAGGACGATCCATTGTTTCAGGCATCTGCCTGGGGCTCTTGGGACATAACCCCTGTGGGTAAGCGGGGGGCTACTGTAGATACAAATGTTCTTTAGAATTCCCAAACCACACAGAAAACTGGTAAGAGGAGAGACTGAAGAAATGCACATAATAACATGATTGATACTTTTTAAAAGACATCCCACCATTTCAGTTTCTAACTAGATAGGAAGCATTACTGGTTAATCCCCAGGGTCATATTCTTTGTCTTGTCTGTTCCAGATACTCCTATGCGGACTAACAACTCCATGTTCTAAATCTATCAGCTGTCTTTAATGTTAAACAATCTAAACAAAAATTCTTCCTTTCAATAAAAAAAAAATATAAGGCTGATTTTAAAAAACACATTCATGTATCAGATTGTATATGAAGCCAGCACATTGTAACCCATGATTGCACTAATGTACACAGCTATGATTTAATAAAAGAAAAACACACACACACACACATTCATATAGACTTCACTTGGTGAACTGCAAGGCTGGGATTTCTTTTAAAAACCAAATGCTGTGAGCGGGAGACTGAGGCAAAATCCTCAAGACTGAGGGACAGCTCTGAGTCACACCTTGTTTGGAAGTTAGCCAACAAATATAGGTGGTCTAGGAAATAATTTGTTGCTCTATCTGAAGTAACAAGGTGAGCTGCTGGGAAAGAAAATGAGAGGGAATTTTCAGTATTTTAAAGTCATTCAGCCTAGTTACGAAGTGCTCAGGCTTAGGCTCTGAATCTGGGCTCTACCACTCACCACCTGTGTGATCTCGGCAAGTCAACTCATCTCCCCATCTGTAAAATGATAATGGCAGCACTCACCACAAAGAACCGCTGAGCAAACTGGATGAGGTGATGCATGTAACATACTCAGGATGATGTCTGAGGCAGAGAAAGTTCCCAGAAAATATTCCCCGCTATTATTACCTCTCCTAGTAACCTCGTGTTGAATAAGAAGTTCCTCCGCTTTTAAGACTTTTGTTAAAAGATAATAGGAACGAAAACACAAAGAAGTTTTACCACTTTTGGAAAACAGTATTATACTATGCCCATTTGTCCATTAATTCCATAAATATGTATTTAAGCACTGACAATGTGCTAGGCATTAACGACAAAGAAGCCTATCTTTCAGTGACACAGACAAAGAACACTTTTCATGATTTCAAAGAATCACAAAAAAAGTCACATATGGATAAGAGCACTTCCGGGAATCTTTTCTAAGGCAATGGCAGAAAATATGAAAAGCTCTGTGTAGAAAGATGTTTCACGTGTTGTCATTTATAATGATACAAGTTGAAAATAACCTCAATGCTAAATACTAAAGAAAGGGGGGAATAAAGTATCATGTAACTACTTAGTGATATCACACAGCCATTAAAATGATGGCTTTGAAGTTTATGTAGCAACTCTGAAAGCCATTTGTTTTAAAATATTACATGAGAAAACCAAGAAATGAATTGAAATCTGCATATAAAAGACTAGAAGAAATTATGCCAATCTAGGTTATAATATAGAGATAACAATTATTATCCACAAAGTATTTACTGTGTACTAAGGAATTTTAAGCACTTCTTTACATTATCTCCTTTAATTCTCAGATTCATAAGTTACACACTAATACTCAGATTTCACCTGGGGAGAGGTGAAGTTCATCCAGACCCTCTGAGGGAGGGCACTGTGATTTAAACCCACACCAAGTTAATTCCAAAGACAGAATCATCACAACTACTAAATGGTCATCTCCAATGTCACAATGGGAAAAATAAGTTTTTGCTTTCAAGTTCCTTGTATTTTCCTTGTATTTTAGAAGTTGACGATAACAACTGATCATTTGTTGTGTGCCAAGTCTTACCCTAAATGTTTTATGTGTATAACTCATTTATTCCTCAAAAGTTCTCTGTGAAGTAGGTGCCAATATTAATTATCCTCATTTTGCAGATGAGAAAAATGAGACACAGAAAATTAAGTGTCTCTTCCAAGGTCACAGAGCTGACCAGGGCAAGGTATTCTGCTGGTTTCAAAGGGAGCTGGTTTCAAGGTATTCTGCTGGTTTCAAAGGTGCCTGAAGATTTATGGCACTCACAATATTTTACATTATATTTCTGCTGGAAATAAAATGTAAAATTTATGGCACTCACAATATTTTACATTATATTTCTGCTGGAAATATAATGTAAAATATTTATGTGCAGGTAGTACCTTTCAAAGTATTTTAAAATAAGATTTCGTATTTTGTTTAAATAAAAGAATATTTCTACATGAGTGCAGTATTTTTTTTAATTTGAATTCTTACAAACATATCAAGGGGTCTGGAGAATAACAGAAAAACCAGTCGGTTTTAATGAATGCTAACGTCTTAAAAAAAAAAAAGAGACCCTCCCACTAAGGACCACTGATGGAGAAAAATTTTAAATATATCCTTTAAATTCCACTTAAACCAGGAATCAATATGAAAAGAGTTACTTAACTCTCAAGAAACCATCATTTTCCTTGTCTAAGGAAATTCAGAGAAAAATAGAAGAAAAATTAGATAGACTCCAAGAAAGCAAGCTACCTAAGGAACAAAGGGTCAAATCTCAGCATGTAGAATTCAAAAATAAACGGAAAGTTCAAAAGAAATATCACTCCAACAAATCTGGATTCATTACACATAATGCTTCTTCCCCTCTCCCCCCAAACAGGCAGACACCATAGCCTCCTCCTCAGCATGGTCCTGGGTCTCTGCCTGCTACTGACGGGGTCCTTCGGGAAGAGGTGAAGCCTCAGCACGTGGAGTCAGCATGAGGAAGAAGAGTGCTACCAGGGCAGGGGTCACCTCAAAGAGCTCTCGGAGCACTGCATGAGCACACTGCTGGGCTGAAGTACGCAAAGCAGTCTAACTAGTGGATGTGCCTGTAAGAAATGAAATTACCTTTCCAGCTCAGGTAGTTCTACCCGACAATCTGTCTAAACCCCTGAGCTGAGATGCCTGACTGACGTTTTCCTGGTCTTTCTGGTCAGACTCAGAGCCTTAATTTAACACAAAGAGCCTAGCTGAATCCAAAGCCAGTACTACAAGCGGTGATACCTTCGATCCACAACACTCGTACCTCAAAGGCACTTAGTCCACAAAATGTGCAGACGCAGCCTCTATTTTCTTTTTCAATGCAGCCTGGCCAGAGCTGTTTCGACTTTCAATTCTGTGCCTGCCTTAGGTTTGTCTGAGGTGCATGAAGATTTATGGCACTCACAAATTCCTATTTTCTCATGGTCTCTGTCTTTGAATTTAGCACAACAGAGTGAAATAACAGGCTCAGAAAACTAATAGATTGGTTGGAAATTCTACCCTAAAGAGTGGGGAGAACACGGCTCCCAAATCTCCAAAGATCCTACGTGGGTGTGAGAGTAGAGGAACACTGAGAAAGCAAGTATCACATTAAATGTTACAGAGACAAGGACATTCCTCTATAGTGTACCAAGTGTCTGCTTCAAGGTCACCCTAGGCCAACGGAGATAAGCCATGCATTTGCCTTGTCTCTTCACCTAGGCTCTTCGGGAGAAAGATTTGTTCTCCACTTCAGGGAATCAAACAGCAACTAAAAGGGTGGGCTCTGAGACCAGACCACTTGGCTTTATATTCCACTCTGCCATTTACCGGCTGCTGACCTTGTACAAGTAATTTAACCTTCGTGTGCCTCTACTTCTCCATCTGTAAAATGGAAAAGTGGGAATAACCACATCCTCTTTCAGAGGAGTACTAGGAGGACTAAATGTTCATAAAGCTGTATGGTTCCTGGCTCACGGTAAACACTCACTAAACTACAGCTGCCATTATTACTATATCCAGTCTTCCCAAGGTTTCCAGAACAGTCTGTGTTTACAGAAGGCATGGATTAAAAGTAAGCCAACGTAACTATTACTGGGCATCAACACTTCAAAGACCTGTAAGTATTTGTAATACATAGTTTATTTAACTCAGGTGAATAGGATTATCAAATGAAATTTTAACAACTTACCTCATGTTTACCACTCTTTCTCCTAAGGAGTATTTTATAAAAGTATGTTTCTTGTTTTTCAATATTTTGTTGCCTAGTTTTGACCATCTACTTGTTAAATGAATTGTCTAATGCTCTTAGGTCCTTAATCAAACTACTAAACTTTTATGTAGGCTTAAAGACTATTTGTCAGAATAAAAAAAAAAATCTTGGTATAGACTGAAAGGCAGAAGAAGAGAAAATTTTAAAAAGTCAGGTAATTTCAAAATTGAAAATGACCTGTCTAACCCAATCCGATTTTACAGAAAAATCTATCATATACTAGTCCAAGCACCATGACCATTAGACAGTGGCCAAGACAGGGCAGAGCCTCACTCCTGGTCAGGCTCCACACTGCAGTGTGTGCAGACAACTCTCTCCCATCATTGTACGTACATGACCACAACACACCTAGACCTCAAGAAACCACTTGCTGCCTGTTCAGAGTAAGAGCTTCCCAGATTTTGTCTAGTTTCACAGAAGGCCATGTCCCAGAATTTCAGCTGGTTGATTTAAGGAATTCTCAAAAGTTTTACCACTGAGCAAAGTCTATTACAACCCGGATGAATTCAAATGAGCCATCAAGGGATTTTGGATTCCTAGGTCTCGCAGTCAAAGTAAAGGCATTGATTTAAACTTAATAGAAGGAACAAAAAATTGCATCACTTGCAGAATACTCATTTTTACCACACTACTTTCCCTGCAAACGCTATGTTTCACGAGACTAAAACCCTAGAGTAACAGTGGAGCAGAGCTGATGGGGTGGGGTGGGGTGAGGTGGGGGTTATAAGAAGACAGCAACTACAATGATTTACCTGATATAGAAATAAGTTGTTAAAAATCAGAATCCTAGGTAATATTCTCAGGGTATCTAATGAATAAATATCAACTAAGTCAATCTATCTAAGCACTCAAGAGTGGGATTAAAAAGTATTATCAACAGAGGTAAATTTGAGCTAGGAAATAAACCCTCTAGAACTGGAACATATTTCATCAGTTTTTCTATGTAGTTCAAGCAATGTGAAGAATCTTGAAAGAAATGCAAGTCTCTAATATACAGTCAGCATACTATTACACCGGTGTTCTTATGTCATACTTGTGACTTTTATTTATTCGTTTGAAAGATAGTTTTATTTGCTCTTTTCTTCTACCTTGAAGTTACTGAACTTTAAAATGTTCACAGTTTTTTAGGCTTGGGACTACCCCTGTATGTGTGTACACAAGACATAAGATTCACAGATACATAATTCAGCATCTCAGAGCAACTACTCCAAGGTAGCACAATATAAAAAACCTAAAGGGGAACTAAGGTCAAATGACTAATTAATAGCAGAATCATTAACTTGGAATTGCCTGGTATCAGAAGATAGGAGGTAACAATTTTGTATCTTCTTCACAACCATGATATGAAGTGAGAATAATTAGTCCTACTTTCCTAGCAATAAATGAAAGTTCTAAGATGCTAAGTCATTCCTTCAAGTCATGTGATAAGAAAACTAGTGATATCTGCTATGAACTAGTAGTACAAAACTGTAAACTGACAATATCCATCAAAGGTCTTAACCCAGGAAGCAACTAGAAATGTATATATGCATTTATATCCAAGAATTTATTCAATATTGTTTATAATAGTGAAAAAATAGAAATTAACAATGAGAACTATTATGCTAATGGAATATTATGCAGATGTCAAAAAGCATGTCTTCAAGGAATATGTAATGACTCAGAAAAATGTTACTATGTCCATAAATGAAAAGATCTACATAAAAATATTAAATGTAGGCTCTGTGCCTGTAGCTCAAGCGGCTAAGGCACCAGTCACATACACCAGAGCTGGCAGGTTCAAATCCAGCCCGAGCCCGCCAAACAACAATGATAACTACAACCCAAAAATAGCCAGGCATTGTGGTGGGTGCCTGTAGTCCCAGCTACTTGGGAGGCCAAGGCAAAAGAATCGCTTAAGCCCAGGAGTTGGAGGTTGCTGTGAGCTGTGATGTCATATAACTCTACCCAGGGTGACAACTTTAGGCTCTGTCTAAAAAAAAAAAAAAAATTAAATGTGCATACATGAAGTACTAAAATTATGAATAATTTTTATTTACACAGCACTTTAATTAAGAATTGATGATATTCAATACTTTTATAATTTAAAAAATGATAAATAATTTTTAAAAAAAAACCACACACTTGCCCCATACTACTGTATATCTAAAATTTTGTTCAGGTTAAGTATTTAAAATACTATTTACCTATAAAAAAGCACTTCTAGCGAGGCACAGTGGCTCACACCTGTCATCCTAGCACTCTAGGAGGCTGAGGTGGGAGGATCACTTGACCTCAGGAGTTCAAGACCAGCCTGAGCAGGAACAAAACTGCATCTCTACTAAAAATAGAAAAATTAACTGGGCATTGTGACAGGTGCCTATTACTCAGCTACTCAGGAGCCTGAGGCAGGAGGATCACTTGAACTCTAAAGTTTGAGGTTGCTATGAGCTAAGGCTGTTGCCATGGCACTCTAGCAATCAATTAGTCAATAAAAATTGACTAACAGAGAATTCTCTTAAATTTAGTAATTATTGAGGTTTTGCTACATGCCAGCAAGTTTCACATATGTGACCTTACTTTCAAATAGGACTATCATCATCACTCCATTTTAGAGAGAAAAAGTTGAGGGTCTGAGAAATAAAGTGTGACATCCAAGAAGTAAGAAAACCAGATCAGGGACCAAGCAGCCTTTCTCCACATTCACTTCTTCTGTCAAACATACAGCCCAAAACTGGTTCACATGGAATAATCTTTCTAAGCGTAGTAGCATCTACTATGCTTTCAGTTCAGGAGGTATATATAGTATATGATTGTTACTATGTCTACAATTTGTTTTTAAATATTTCAGCACATGCAGTATAATATTATAGTATGTATTAGTTCAAGTTATATTATGTACAGCAAGTATAGTCAGTTGTGGGCTTCCCACTCCAAGTGTTGTCTGTGGGCATTCTTATCAGCAACCTCACTCTCCAGAAACTTCACTTAAACATCAGAGGTTTTTGATAATTCACTAAAATTGTGAATTTTTACTGGTAAAGTTAGTGGGTAACAAGCATAATGGGTATTAGAAATAAGCTCTCATTAATTCAATGAATGGGCCTTAGGATATGGGGGTTAGCTCAATTCTGTAGATGCAGCATCCTTGCACCATCAAGGTGTTGGTCTCAGCAAGCCTTCCACCCCCCAACTTCAGGAATGGCACCCACAGTTTATGCCTAAATGGTGTCGTGGCCAACCACTGAATCAGAAGACTCTGGATTGGGCGGCACCTGTGGCTCAGTGGGTAAGGCACCGGTCCCGTATACCGAGGGTGGTGGGTTCAAACCTGGCCCCGGCCAAACTGCAACAAAAAATAGCCGGGCGTTGTGGCAGGTGCCTGTAGTCCCAGCCACTCAGGAGGCTGAGGCAAGAGAACTGCCTAAGCCTGGGAGTTGGAGGTTGCTGTGAGCTGTGAGGCCACAGTACTCTACCAAAGGCAATAAAATGAGACTCTGTCTCAAAAAAAAAAAGAAGACTGGATGTCTGATACTATTTGTGAAATAGCTGAATCTTGCCTTTGGAATATTATCTGCTCTGCCTTCAGTGAACTATTAGTGCAATTTGTGGTCAGGGGATCCAAAAGGATGATGACTTAATCAAACTTACATAACAGATAAACTATTTTGTTCCTATTTGTAAGTAAATGATTGGTAATTCCCTATACGTACTGCAGAAATTTTTCATAAACCGATATTGAGGTTTCAGGGATGCTACTGACCTCTACCAACCTCTAATTATCCTCAATTTCCAGAATGTACTTAACACTCGTGCAAATAACTCGGCATATGAATTGGCTTAGGTCCATGGCAGACAGCTTCTGACACGGCTCCCAGTGACCCCTGCTTCCTGCCATCTATGCCCTATGCAATTTCCTTCCTGTGAGTGCAGGCTACATCTGTGACTTGCTTCTAATAAATAGAATACAGAAAAATAAGAGATGTTATTTCAAAAAAAAAAAAAAACTTCATATTTCTCCTTGCTAGCACTCTCTTGCTCTCTCACTCTCTTGTTGCAATGTTGTGAGATGCTCTACAGACAGCCCAGTGTGGCAAGGAACGAAGAGGGGCCAGCTGAATACTATCATCAGCAACTATGTGAGTGAATCTGGAATTGAATCCTCCCCACTGAGCCTTCAGATGAGTGTGTAGCCCCAGACAATATTTTGATTATATCCTTATGAATCCTTAAAGCAGACCCAACTAAGCTGTGCCCAGACTCCTGACTACAGAAACAGAAAAATAATAAATATGTGTCATTTTAAGCTATAAGGAATTGGAATAATTTGTTATACAGCAATAAATAACTAATAAAGTTAGTTTGCAAAAATGATGTAGTTAAACAGTAGCAAGGTTTTTTCAAATTCCCATTTGGACTACGTATATAGTATCTCCACTGTTTTCTTCAATCCCAGGGAATTATCTTCCACTACTAAAATAGATTTTTGCAAGTAAGGCTAAAACAACAAGCACACAGCCTAAGGAAGCAGTATGTTCAGATCTCTTTAGCTGGAGCATGTCTAAGCCAGACCTTTCACAAAGCAATGTTCACATTGTTTGACTTGCCCCCGTTATTTCAGTGACAAATACTTCACACTCTGTTGGATTCAATCTCTCTCTGCTTCAGCTTCCTGATCAACACAATAAGAATAATGATGGAACTAATAATGGGGCCTTGCCAGGAGAGTAGCTGAAATAACAAATTATTTTATCACACATTGAAAATGTATTTCACAAACTTAAAAAAAAAAAAATTCCACCTCTGTACAATTGCATAAGGAGAGCTCTGCATTTCCACAGCATTTGTGGTACTCCCTAAGCACTCAGACAAACCAGGCTACAAAGAACACTTGTGTAACAGGATTGTTATTCCCTATATTATCTCCTCACCTCTTCTGAAAAGTAAAATGTGGAATTTGTAAGCAACTCTGTGGGGGTTCACTACAAAGTTCTTTGGTTTGAGTTTAAATTTTTGAGGGGTTTTGTGGGGGTTATTTATTTTATTTATTTATTTATTGAGGGTAGAGCTGTAACTGTTTTGCTTTTATTTGGATTTGGATAAGTGGAGACAAAAACCCCAAAAGACATTTGTGCCCCATGTATTAATAGTATGAGGCATGCTGTCTCAGTAGGGGCAATATCAAAAACAGGTAAAAATTTGTTCTTGTGAGCAAAACATACCTTAAACTTTCTACATGTAAATCAAAGATATAAGATAGTACACAGATCATCAGTATATCTATGATATCAAAATTTCATGATAAAAGGAGCAATTAGGGAGAAAAGGTGTCTAAAGTCTCCTTAGGGGGTGAAAATGGAAAAAATGTTAAGAAACGCTGACCTAAGGGAATCCCTCACAGAACTGGGGAGCCCCAGCAGAGTTATCCCCACACCAGAGAGCACTGGGGATCTCAGTTTTGGATTCCTGAGCTCTGAGTTAACTCTGCCCTCGGTTCTTTCCAGCTGTGCTTCACACAGTGGTTGGCAATTCCCTAAGGCTGGAGAAATGTGCATGAAGCTTTTCATGTGGCCCAGACTTCTACCAATCCCTGTCGTCCTTCAGATCTTTCTCTTTGTTTCCTTGATCGGTTTTTTTAATATACTTGCTTACTTCGAGGTACATTAAACTACACATTTAGCCTGCCTTGAGGTAAGTAAATACCGGTCCTTGTCATGTTTTTGGTGCTTCTGACATATCTGCTGTTGGCCATCACGGGTCACAACTGCCTACCAGACATGAAATCATGGCTGAGAGACACAGACTATGGCAGAGTCAAGAGACAAGTGAATGCCTCTCAGATTGAGAAATGTTCCAGCTGGTATGTTCACTAGTGCTGAGTAGCTGAGAGCATAGTATATATAGTACTCACAGACATGAGAAAAATACACAGTAATGGTATCACCCATTGTTATAACGTACATAGACAGCCATCTCAAAAAGTTGTTCAATCTCAACACTTTTATTTAATATAAATACTGAAAGTCCTAGCCAGAGCAATCAGGCAAGAGAAAGTAATAAAAGGCATCCAAGTAAAAAGAGGAAAAAAAGTAAAATTGTCTCTGTCTCCTGATGACATGATCTTATATATAGAAAGCCCAAAAGACTCCATTTAAAAACTGGTAGACCTGGTAAACAAACTTAGTAAAGGTGCAGGATACAAAAATCAAAATACAAGGGCCAGGTGCGGTGGATCGCACCTGTAATCCTAGCACTCTGTCTGGAAAAACGAGTCAGGTGGATTGCTTGAGCTCACAGGTTACCAGCCTGAGCCAAAGCAAGACCCCATCTCTAAAGTAGCTGGGCGTTGTGGTGGTGCCTGTAGTCCCAGCTACTCAGGAGGCTGAGGCAAGAGAATTGCTTGAGCCCAAGAGTTTGAGGTTTCTGTGAGCTACAATACCACAGCACTCTACCAAGGGCAACAAAGTGAGACTCTGTCTCAAGAAAAAAACAAAACAAAAACAAAAATCAACATACAAAAATCAATAGCATTTCTAAACACTAACAATTAAATAAACAACAAAGAAATCAAGAAAACAATCCCACTGTACACATAGACCACTGTTTGTTAATCCATTCATGGGTTGATGGGCATTTGGTTGACTTGGCAATTCTTGACTTTCCATGACTTGGCAATTCTTCTTAGTAAGGTGTCTCAAAAATGGGGAAAAAAAGGATCCGATGTACTCAATACTAATATGAAACCAATATATAAGCAACTACATGCCCACACAAAAGATAAAACACAAATATAGTCTACTAAGGGAGAGGAGAGAAATGGGAGAGGGGAAAGGTTAGGTGGGAGAATGATTGGAGGGAGGGGGGAGGGAAGAGGGAGGGCAATTGGCAGGATCTCACCTAATGTGCACAATGTGAGGGTGTTTAGCACTACTGAGTAAAGGGCTCAACTACAACTTGAACGCTACCTTAGAACTGAAAGCAATGTAACCTAAAAATTTGTACCCTCATATTAATTTAAAATAAAAAAAGAACGATCCCATTTATGATAGCTATATTATTTATATTATATATATATTTAGGAATAAATATAATGAATAAGGTGTAAGATCTCTATATTGAAAAGTATAAAACACTGATGAAAAAATTAAAAACCAAAATAAATGGAACAATATCCTATGTTCATGTTTTAAAAGAATTAATACTGTTAAAACGTCCATAATACCCAAAGTGTTCTACAGATACAATATAATCCCTATTAAAATTCCAATGTCAATTTTCACAGAAATAGAAGAAACAATCCTAAAATTCACATGGAACCACAATAAGCCTTAACGCAAACTTGAGGTAAAAAAATAAAAAGTTGGAGTTCAGTCAATTGACACATAGGTGACAAAAACACACAATGAAGAAAAAAGTTTCTTTTCTTTTCTGAGACAGAGTCTCACTCTGTGGCCCTGGGTAGAGTGCCACGGCGTCATATCTCACAGCAATCTCCAACTCTTGGACTTAAGCGATTCTCTTGCCTCAGCCTCCCAAGTAGCTGAGACTACAAGCGCCTGTCACAACACCCAGCTATTTTGTTGCTGTTGTTGCAGTTGTCATGGTTGTTTAGCTGGCCCAGGCTGGGTTTGAACCCGCCACCCTGTTGCATGTGGCTGGCGCCATAACCACTGTGCTATGGAAGCCGAGCCAGAAAAAAGTTTCTTTAATAAATAATGCTGAAAAGGCTGGCTATCCATACAAAAAAGAATATAACTGCACTCCTACCTCACACCATATCCAAAAATCAACACAAAATAGATTGAAGACTTAAACACAGACCTGAAACTAAAACTACTAGAAGAAAACACAGGGAAAAAGTTCTTCAGCTCCATGACATCAGTCTGGGCAATGAATTTCTGAATTTGACCTCAAAAGCAAAAACAGACAAAGGGGATTGGATCAAACTAAAAAGCTTCTGCATGGCAAAGGAAACAATTAACAGAGTGAAGAGATAACCTATGGACTGGGAGAAAATATCTGCAAGCCATGCATCTGATAAGGGATTAATATCTAAATACATAAGGAACTCAAACAACTCTAAAGACAGAAGATAACTCAATTTAAAAATAGACAAAAGACTTAAGTAGCTATTCCTCAAAAGAAGACACAACAAATGGCCAACAGGTATTTGAAAAAATTCTCAACATCACTAATCTAAGGAAATGCAAATTAAAGCCACAGTGACATACCATCTCACACTCCTTAAAAGAGCTATTATCAAAAAGATGAAAGGTAAGTGCTGGAGAAAATACAGAGAAAAAGGAGCTCTTGTATGCTGTTGATAGAAATGTAAATTAGTGCAGACATTATGGATAACAACAGAGAGTCACCTCAGAAACCTAAAAACAGAACTACCATATGATCCAGCAATCCTACATCTAAGTATTCATACAAAAAATTTTAAATCAGTATGTCAAATAAATGTCTGTACTCCCAAGTTCACTGCAGCATTATTCACAATAGTAAAGATAAAGAATCAACCATGTCCAACCACAGATCACTGGGTGAAGAAAATACAGTACACTATTTAGAATACTACTCAGACCTAAAAAGAAGGACATCTTGTCATGTGTAAAAACAAGGATGAAGCTGGAGGACATTCTGCTAATTGAAATAATCAAGGCACAGAAAGATGGACAATGTATGCTCTCACTTCTATGAGGAATCCAAAACAGTCAAACTCATAGAAGCAGAGAACAGAAAGGTGTTCATCAGAGGCATGGGGTAGAGAAGGAGAAAGGAGAGAAGTTGGTCAAATGGTACGGAGTTTCAATTAAACAGCAGGAATAAGTTTTGAAATCTATTGAATCGTATATTGACTATAGTTAATAATCGCTGGATTATTAATTGAAAAATTACCAAGAGAATAAATTCCCAAATTTATTGGGGAAAAAATGGTATCGTGTTAATACGTTTAACTTAATCATCTTGTATACATGCATCAAAACATCACATTGTACCCCATTAACATATATATAATTATAGTTTATCAATTAAAAATAACAATTAAATTTAAAAAATACTTTTAAGTGGTTCCTCAAAATGTTAAACACATAATTACCATACAGTTTAGCAATTCAACTTCTGGGTATACACCCAGAAGAATTAACATCAGGAATTCAAACAGATATTTATATATCCATGTTCACAGGAGCAGTATTCACAGCAGCAAAAAGGAAGAAGCAACTCAAGTGTCCACAACGGATGACTAGACAAAAAAATGTGATATATACCTATAATAAAATAGTATTCGCCCTCAAACAGAAGAGAATTCTAACACCTGCTACAATATAGATGAACCCTAAAAACATATGCTAAGCGAAATAAGGCTTCACAAAAAAACAAATACTGTATCATTCTACTTATATGAAATACCTAAACAAGTCACACTCAGAGAAAAAAGTAGAATGGTGGTTTCCAGGGGCAGAAAGGTGAGCGGGATAGAGAGTGATTGTTTAATGGTTATAGAGTTCCTGATGGTGGCAGTGACTGCCCAACACTCTTCACTATGTGAGTGCTCTAACACTAATGAACTGCACTCTTAAAAAGGCAAACTGTTGTGTACATTTTCCAACATTAAAAAACTTTAAATATTTGTTCATATTAAGATTTTTAAAAATAGTACAATAAATCCACGGTACATGGGAAAGTGGGGAAAAAAGATATGTTATTACAGTAAAAATGGTAGAATGCCAGCTAAATACACCCTCGACCTGCATGGCACTCTGGAATTCAGGCTGTCATCTGGATGACGAGAGTGAGGACTCTGAACAGAAGGGTGGACATTCACCAGCCACTCAAAGGCGCTTTCCTGTAGCATGGCCCCCTTCCGCTGGCCCATTCCAAGTTCTTCCCCTGTAACTGAGTTCCTGTTCTTGCACTTCTCCATCCTTACTGCGCACACCGCAGCACCTCACTCTGGTGCAATCAAGCACCTACAACTTGCCCCATCAAGCAGCTGAAGTGCAGAGATCACAGATGCAGCACTGTGATGTAGTAAGAGCACTCTGGAGTCAGACAAGCTTGGCTTCCAAACTTACGCATTCTGTGGCCTTGAGAAAACTGCCTTGCCACCTGGGACCTCAGTTTCCCTATGCATCAAATGGCAATAATAATTCCTGCGTCACTGCATTGTTCAGAAAAGCAGATAAAGCAATGCATGCCAAGCACAGTGCTTGACATCTACTCAGCTCTTGTAAGCACTAGTTGTTATTTTAATATCCTTCTCAGCACTGATCACAGTGCTGCCACTGAACGCCAAGCGGCGCTCAATAAATTTTCAGCCTCAGCAGATGTTTATTCATTGTTGGCCATGCTTCCTGCCCTACGCCAGATGTCCCAGAAATAAAGGTGCCTCAGACAGCCTCTATCGTATGAATTATGTCTTATTCTTACTATGTCTCCAGGCATCCTCCTCAATGCCTGGCACATAGATGACACCCAAAAAGCGCTAGCGCAACTGAACATCTGAGTTTAAAAAATATATATAACCATGAAAAGAAAACATGTTCAAGAAAGATGTGATTATGATGATTCTGATTTCTTTTTAATTCTTAAAAATAAAGAGAACGCGTTTTGTATATTTGACCTGTGTTCTTCAATGTACAGAAAGCTTTCAAACAAAGTTTTGACACAAATGTGTGAGAACATAGTAAAATCCTCATTTTGCAGACAAATAAATTTAGGGTCAGAGGAGCAAAGTGACCTGTACGAGGTTACAAAGGCGACGAGAGGGGGCTCGGCAGGCTGTCAGTTCAGAACTGCTTCTGTTTCAAGGACACATCTGTTGGCTGGACCACTAACGGGAAATGCCCATTCTCCTGACTTCCATTCAAAGAGGGAAGTGGGGTCAGAAAGATGTGTGGAAAGTCCACATTTATGTCAGAAAGGCCCTCAAACTGCAAGCTGCCTCAGAGGAATGGAGGAAGGAGAAAAAAGCAGCTGAACAAGACCCCCAACGGCTCCGAAACACACATGACCTTGGCTGGGGATCCCTATCAAAAGCCATTTTTTAATTTACAAATACAGAAATGTAAAGTTTGTGAGCAGCTAGTTTTGCTTTTTTTAGGGAAAAATACAGACATCAGATCCTTACCTTACCACTACTGAACAGACTCAGGGATAAAGTCCTAAATTGAAAATCAAGTCATCTAAACACTCTGGTGACTTCACAGAGGCCACGTGTACAGGCTCAGCGGTGAAGGCTTGCTGGAAATCAGGCTGATACTGGAAAACATGGCCACTCAGATGAAAGGTGAAAGACACTTAAGCATAAAGGGCTCCTAAAATTGAAAAGTTAATTAATCCTGAGCTTTTCAAAAAATAAAAAATAAAAAAAGGCAAAAGCTATTGGGAAAAAGATATTCTTACTTCTGAGCATAATACATAAATGACAATAAAGAAGAATCACTTGACATTTATCACTTTAAAAAAAATTGAAGTCACCGAATTATTTCTATTATAGACAATACTCATCAGAAACCAATTGTGAACCTCACTGTGCATTCTATTTCCTTTCTACTGATTTCTACATAAACGTACTGAACACTAACCAAGGTACTGTGAGTTGGGGTGGAATCAAGATTGACACTAATAACACATCCACTCTGCCATCAAGCAACATAGATGGTGACCGTGGGACCATGCCAGAAACTTCTAGGAGTATTTACCCCACCCACCACACCTTTTTCTGAGAAGTACCAACCCTGATCCATGAGAGAGGATAAGCCACATTTGTACAACCTAATTCGCACCCTCCTGGTGGTACCTGACCTGAAAGGCCTACCAAGAGTCCTTTCCAAAGAATGAAGTAAAAAAGGAAATAAGCAAACAGTCTTTTTGTTGCCAGAATTCTATACAACATGCACACCTTGATAGGGGAAGCTCACAGACCACTATATATCCTGGGGTGCAGAGAAAACCAGATCACCGAGAAATGGATGAATAAAACAGATTACAAAGTTTACAGACAGAGTTGAAGGAAAGCCACCTGGGTTCTGGCAGCTTTCAATTCCCAGGGCAGACCTTTCTGAAGCCTGCCAGCCTCGCTACCCTTGCACCCTTACAGAGAGCTAGCCTAAAGTGGTTTCTGTTACTTGCAACCAAAGAGCCCTAATAAATATTACACAAGCACAGTAAGAACTCCACACAAATTCATCTACTACACAACAGTATCTGAAATTCAGGTGCTGAGTAAGCAAAGATTCCCCTTCATTTATCTGAGTGCTACACAGTAAAGTGGCAAGTGGTTAAGTCTTATTGATGAAAGATGGAGAGTCTAGTCCTGACTCTCCCCTTTGCTATTTCTGTGACCTCAAATAAATCCATTTAGCCCATACTTAGCACAGTCCCTATCGCAAGGCATGTGCTCAATATACATCTGTAATAGGAAGGAAGGCAGGAATGCAGTTAACACATATTGGGTCTACTTATCTTTTCAAGTCATTTCTCATTAATAAAATGGGGATAAAATGTACACTTTATGTATATCAAACAGAATCAGAAAATACATAACCACTGGACAATTAAATGTCTTTAATAGGTTCAGATTGATAGGTCAAACAACAGTCATCTAAAACAGGGGTTGGCAAATTATAGCCCATAGGCAAAATCCAGCCCACTATCTGCTTTTCTTTTTTTTTTTTTTTTGAGACACAGTCTTAAGCTGTCGCCCTGGGTAGAGGGCCATGGCATCACAGCTCATAGCAACCTCTAACTCTTGGCTCAAGTGATTCTCCTGCCTCAGCCTCCCAAGCAGCTGGGACTGTAGGCGCGATGCCCAGCTATTTGTTGTTGTTGTTGCCATTGTTGTTTTAGCTGGCCCGTGCTGGATTTGAACCCGCCAGCCTCGTTGTATGTGGCTGGCACCCTACCCACTGAGCTATGGGTACCACCCCCACTACCTGCTTTTATATGGTCCACAAGAGAAGAATGATTTTAATAAATGAACATTTTCAATCAATTTGATGATCAGAAATACTACTTTTGAACCCCAATTCAGCTAAATTTTATCCAAAAAAAAATTTTCATTCTTCTGATTAATATAGTTGTATTACCAAAAAACTATACTCCATTATTTTGTGATACAGTGTTTAAAGAATGTATATGAAGTCAACTCAGTCAGGGACATGGCAATGAAATTATTTTGTTCATCAGCTCCACTATTTTGAGAATGCAACTTCACAGAACATTGGGGTTTTTACAAATGCATATGTTATAATACAGCAGAAAAACCTGCAATAATTAATGTCTGACTGGGTTAAAGGTGACATCAGACCTTCTAGAAGTTCAACTACCCTCCTTCAAGCCCAGGTTAAAATCGGATGGACCAGTCTGAATACATGCTAAGAACCACTGCAACTGGGCCAAGAACATATCACCACTCTCAACAGTATGTCTGTGGCATATAGAACAGTACTAAATATTCATTCATCACCCTCAGCCTCCCAGACTAACACTTCCTGGTCCAGGTTCATTCTTAAACCTAAACTTGCAAAAATGAAAACAAAGATTCCTTACTCAGAAATCTCTTTAAACCAGGCATTAACTCTATCCCACAAAACAAAATCAGATAATATGTATATAAATCCTGGCTAAATTCTGGAAATAAGCAAATCTGATTATCATCACAAGTAATAACAATAACAAAACACTTTAGAGCAATTTTCTATATTCAGCACTGCAATAGGCATATAAAGAATAAATGAGGAATGGGCTTGGCCCTAAAGAAGTTTAATTTAATTTTTTTTTTTTTTTAAGACAGAGTCTCCCTATGTTACCCAGGATGGCTGGATGTGAACTCTTGGGCGCAAGCAATCTTCCTGCTTCAACTTCCCAAGTAGCTGAGATTATAGGCACAGGCCACCATGCCCAGCTAAGAAGCTTTAAAAATAATGCTATTAAGGCATGAAAATAGGATATATAAATATTATGTGTAATACATAGAAGACAATTAAAAATGGAACAGGGGTCTATTTAAAACCCCTAGGGTCCACAAGACCTTAGAACTCCAACATAGCCTCTGAATAACTTTAGTGGAAGCCTAAGTCTCCTGGAGGATAGAGTTTGAAAAATACAAGAATAGACAATTGGGATCTCTATATTTTCCTCATCTATAATATCAAGACAACAATAACAGATATTTCAAAGGTTTCTGAGGATTAAATGAGATAATAAATAAAATTTCTTTTGTCAGTAGCACCTAGTAAGAACTCAATAAATATTAGCTATTTTTTTTTTCAGATTGTGCTCTGAAACTTTATTGGAATTTCAAAGGAATTTTTGATATGCAGAGATAAATTTAGAAATTCAGTCATACAAATTACATGTTATGTGTTGAATGTAATATCTATAATATACTTGTATTTGTCCAAGTATTTTTTTTTTATTAAATCATAGCTGCATACATTAGTGCAATCAAGGGGTACAATGTGCTGGTTTCATATACAATCTGAAATGTTTTCATCAAACTGTTTAACATAGCCTTCAGGGCATTTTCTTAGTTATTGTATGAAGACATTTGTTTTCTGCATTTAGTAAGTTTCGCCTATACCCTTAATATTAGCTATTATTATCTT
>CAUYRH010124394.1:0-36350 GCA_963574655.1 Perodicticus potto | reverse complement strand
AACTGGAGTAATAAACTGTGGTACATGTATACCATGGAATACTATGCAGCCTTAAAGAAAGATGGAGACTTTACCTCTTTCATGTATACATGGATGGAGCTGGAACATATTCTTCTTAGCAAAGTATCTCAAGAATGGAAGAAAAAATATCCAATGTACTTATCCCTACTATGAAGCTAATTTATAGCTTTCATATGAAGGCTAAAACCCAACTTTAGCACAAGAATATGGGGAAAGGGACAAGGGAGGGGAGAGGAGGGGCAAGGTTGGGGGTGGAGGGAGGGTAATGGGTGGGGCCACACCTACGGTGCATCTTAGAAGGGTACAGGCGAACCTCACTAAATGCAGAATACAAATGTCATCATACAATAACTAAGAAAATGCCATGAAGGCTATGTTAAATAGTTTGATGAAAATATTTCAGATTGTATATGAAACCAGCACATTGTACCCCTCGATTACAATAATGTACACAGCTATGATTTAATAAAAAAAATAAAAAATACATAAAAAAATAAAAATATAAATATAAAAAAATAAAAGAACCATTTACTACTTAAAAAATAGAAGGATCTGAACTCTGCTGTTTGGTGCCAATTCTTTTAAGCACAGGTCCTTGCTGGACAATAAAGGCAGGAGCTTTTGCAGGCATCCCTGGCCACCCTCCTTGGGGAGCCCCACTCCCCTGCCTTTCCTTGTGTGACCATATGTACCGACAGAGAGGCATGCAGATAGACATTGTGGGGAGAAAATTCGGGAGAAAAACCCACTAAAAATAAACATAGATTTTTGTACTATAATTTTAAAAGATGCCTCCATGTAATTCAAGCTCAGTCATTTAGAAACAGTCTTGCTTGTTGCCACATGGCATTAAAAATGCAGCCGCTATGAAATGAGTCACCCTGTAAGAGCAGGTTGGCCTGAAGGCTATGTCGGAAGACACTTACATTCCTTTCTGAAATCTATTCTTTGATAATGAAAGGGGTGAAGAGTTTAAAGTCACCACGTATGATGTCCTGGAATCTTTTCTTTAAAGAAGAGAAAAGACCCTTGGAGAATGTACCCCGGGTTTGAAAGGCATTGATACAGGAACAGGAAGGCTACGGAATTGCCTCTTCTGAGATACTTCTGAGTACTCGTCTCCTTCACTTGTAACTTAACATTACAAAGAAAAAGAAAAAGGAAGCTTTATTTCAGCATTAGGCATATGGTTGGCATTTGCCAAGTGTTTATTAATAATAATGACTTATCTATGCCAAACTCCCTTTAGAGCAAATTGTCTCAGATCCAAATCCCACAGTGAGCCAAAGGATTTCAATGCCCCGGCAGGAAGCTGGAAGGATCTGGAACAATTCACACATAGCTCCTGCTCACACCACAATGAATTTTCCCCCAGACGCTCAGCCCCACCCCCACCCACATCCCACATCAAGCTGGGTTACCCACTGGAGGTCCCCCCCTGCATTTCTTTAGTTAATGAAGGGGCATTGCTTTTTCTCCCTTATACCAGGCTTTTCCTCTCAATGTAAACAAGCATCTGACTTTGTTCTTCCTCCTAACAGCATGGACAAAGACAGCCTTCATAAGAGAGAAGGATGCCACAGTGGCCCCTGTGACTCGGTGGTGGTGAGAATGCTGGGTGACTTCTTTGAGTGCCTCCTCCTTCTGTGAGGCGCTCAGGACCCTCCCCGTAGGCCATTTCCCATCCTCCTTCCCTGGAGGAAAAAGGATATTCACTTGCTTCCGCCCCGATTTTCTCAGTGAGCACCCAGCACTTTGGGATAGTTTGGTCACCCAACACACTTTTCTAAGCTTGCAGGTGAGCAAATCTAGGCCACAGTTTAGTTTCTCCACCTTTATGTTTGTCAAAGACAAGTGTGAGACGATGGGCACTTGGCTTGGTGAGGCCGAGCAATATTCATCTAGGTTAAAATCTGGACTCAACCTTTGCTACACGGGGCACACACTGCCCCACAGTAGTGGCTCCCACCTTCTTGTCCAACGGAGCAGAATGAGGTCCATACTGTCACTTGGATTGTCAGGCCATAAAGGATTTTGCCCAGCTCGGTGCCTGTGGCTCAATAGGCTAAGGCACCAGCCACGTACAACTGAGCTGGCAGGTTCAAATCCAGCCCTGGCCCACCAAACAACAATGACGGCTGCAACCAAAAAATGGCCAGGCGTTGTGGTGAGCACCTGTAGTCCCAGCTACTTGGGAGGCGGAGGCAGGAGACTCGCTTGAGCCCAAGAATTGGAGGTTGCTGTGAGCTGTGATGCCACGGCACTCTATCCAGGGTGGCAGCTTGAGGTTCTGTCTCAAAAAAAATAAAGAAATAAAAAATAAAATAAAAATAAAGGATTTTGCCAACCTCATTGCATTTTCTGCACCACACGTTTGTCTTTCCTAATGCACACAGCTGGTCACACCACCCTGATTATAAGCTGTTTCAGTTGCCAATATCTGCCAGAGGATGAGGGTGGGGACTGACTGCTTTGTTCTTAGGTACAACAGAAAAAAACAGTTTGTTTTGTTTCCATAATTGTTATTTGAATATACTTTCAAAAATGGCAATTTTACTGAGCTCTGTTGTACATTAACAGACACGGGAGAAATGTGTTAGTAGCAGCCAAGGAGAAAGGAATTTCATTTCTTACAGATGGGGTTTAATTTATTTCCCATAAGTGCATGGCTCTATCTCCCTAATATCACAAATAAATTCATGCAATCAATTAGGCACCTAATGTAAATCAGGCACTCGGCTGAGACCCTGGAGACACAAACATGAGCAGCAAGACACAGTCCCTGTTCTCAAGAAGCTTACGGTCAGCTTAAGAGCAGAGATAGCCAAGGAAAATAGAAATAAAACGCAATTCCAGTATTCTGGTTCTTGACCTGGATGTTGGTTTTGAAAAGTTAAGAATTGTACACCCCCCTCTCTCTCTCTGTTAATGTTATATATAATCTTCCTTTAAAAGCTAAAGACACTTTTAAAATCTAAAATTATATACAATAAGATCCACGAATGAGGAAAACCATGAATGTGGGAATTTCCTAGATAATGTTAGGGAGTGTTTCAAAGATTTTAGTCCATTGAACAATTTCAAAAGGACTCTGAAAGAATGTGTTCTGGGACTGCAGGGATGCAGAATGGGGAGGCGTGCTGGGCCCTGGCCAGGCTGCTCACCTGGTAAAGGGTGACTCACCTGGTCCTGAAGAAGCCTGGCCAACATGGCAGGTGAGTCTGAGCAAAGCACCTGCAATTCTGCATGGGAATGAGCAAAGCCTTGAGATCCAGGCCAAAGGCCAGAAAAGAGCTGTGAGGAAGTCTGGGTGGGGTCCCCGCGCTGCATGCAGGAGCTCTTTCTATTCTGACAGAGGCCCAGCCAGCAACTGCGAGGGAAGAAGGAGTACCTGGCAGGTCAGGGTTGGTGACAATGAAGAGTGAAGGGGATGTGACAGCCCAAATAAAAGATGAGGCTCCTGATCCCAGTGGCAGAGGAAGGCAGAGGCAAGCACAGGCAGATTACAGAGTGAGGTTTAACCCAGAAACTCGCTCCAGCCGAGCTAGAGTGGTGGGGTGTGGATGTGTGCTCCCACCTAAAGCAAATAGAACACTGAGCAAAACATCGGAAGCAAAAGTTTTCAGATATTGCACAAGAAGCATCCAGGGTGATCCCTGAGAGGTAAGAGATTAAATATACAAGTGGGCTGGGACCAGACAGCGTATGAAAATGAAGTTCTGACCTACAAATGGTGGCAGCAGTAATCAGCCCACGAAGGCAACCCACCATTGGTAACCAGCCCCAGAGGGAAACCCACCATCAGTAAGCAGCCTAGGAGGGCCGCCTATCATGAATAACCAGCCCAGGAGGGCAACCCACCATCAGTAACCAGCTCCACAGGGCAACCTACCATCAGTAACCAGCCTAGAAGGGCTACCCACCATCAGTAACCAGTCTAGGAAGGTAACCTACTATCAGTAACCAGCCTCGAAAGGCAACCCACCTTTGGTTACCAGTCCAGGAGGGCAACCTACCATCCGTAACCAGCCCAGGAGGGCAACCCACCATTGGTAATCAGCCCAGCAGGGCAACCCACCATCAGTAACCAACCAGCAGGGCAACCCATCACTGGTAGCCAGACCAGGAAACTAACCTAACATCAACATCCCTCACTCAGGAAATCAACCAGCTTGGAAATCAATCTGCCATCTACAGAAAGGAGCCCAGTAATGGAATTGCAGGATCAAATGAGAGATCTAGTTTGAGTTCTCTGAGGGTTCTCCATACTTCTTTCCAAAAAGGTTATATTAGTTTGCAGTCCCACCAGCAGTGTACGTGTTCCCTTCTCTCCACATCCACACCAGCATCTGCAGTTTTGTGATTTTGTGATGTGGGCCATTCTCACTGGGTTTAGATGATATCTCAAGGTGGTTTTGTTTTGCGTTTCTCTGATAATTAGGGATAATGAGCATTTTTTCATATGCTTGTTAGCCATTCATCTATCTTCTTTAGAGATCGTTCTATTCATGTCTTTTGCCCATTAATAAATGGGATTGTTGGCTTTTTTCATGTGGATTAATTTGAGTTCTCTATAGATCCTAGTTATCAAGCTTTTGTCTGATTCAAAATATGCAAATATCCTTTCCCATTGTGTAGGTTGTCTATCTGCTTTGGTTGTCTCCTTAGCTGTACAGAAGCTTTTGAGTTTAATTAAGTTTCATTTGTTTATTTTTATTGTTGCAATTGCCACAGAAGTCTTCTTCATAAAGTCTTTCCCAAGTATTTTTCTCATTTTTTCTTTGAGGATTTTTATTGTTTCATGCCTGAAATTTAGGTCTATTATCCATCTTGGATCAATTTTTTGTGAGTGGAGAAAAGTGCAGGTCCAGTTTCAGTCTTTTACATGTGGATATCCAGTTGTCCCAGCACCATTTATTGAATAGGGAGTCTTCTTTTTGTTTTTTTCTTTTTCGTGGTTTTTTTTTTTTGGCTGGGGCTGGGTTTGAACCCACCACCTCCAGGGCAGTGCCCTACTCCTTTGAGCCACCGGCGCCGCCCTTGAATAGGGATCCTTTCCCCCAGTGTATGTTCTTGTTTGGTTTATCAAAGATTAGGTGGCTGTAAGATGTTAGGTTCATCTCCTGATTTTCCATTCAGTTCCAGATGTCTATGTCTCTATTTTTGTCCCAATACCATGCTGTTGGGATCAGTATGGCATTGTAGTACAGCCTAAAGTCTGGTAGGCTGATGTCCCCAGCTTCTTTTTTTGCAGTTTTTGGCTGAGGTTGGGTTTGAACCCGCCACCTCTTGTATATGGGGCCGACACCCTACTCCTTTGAGCCACAGGTGCCACCCTTTTCCAAGTCTTGAAAGTATGATGTTGGTATTTTAATAGGGATGGCACTGAATCTGTGGATTGCTTTGGGAAGTATAGACATTTTAGCAATGTTGATTCTTCCCAGTCATGGGTATGGTATGTTCTTCCATTTATTAATATCTTCTGCTATTTATTTTCCAAGGGTTTCATAATTTTACATTTCAGTCAACATACAAATTTTTCATATTACAAAATCTTCCTTAGACTTTTATGTGCAACTTTTACAAATACATAGCAATTTGTGATGGAACCATAACTTAGAAAACCAAAAGAAGTAGAACAAAACCCAAGAGAAATGATGCTGAACCCCTCAGCTACACAACACTTCATTGTTATGGAAGAATATATTGCCAGTTGCACTTTCTGAAAGGAAGGAAAGGATGAGGTAATTAATTTTTATTTTCTCTTAGCTGAGTCCTCCAGTTGCTAAAACACTCTCCACACCCCAAAGCAATGCCCTTTTCCAAGGTCTGCAGCAGCACCAGCCTCAAACCTTTGTGGCTTTGACATCGTTGCCTTTTATGTGAACCTGTAGGGCAAGAGATATGGAGGAGTATTTCCCTGGGCCTGAACAATGTTAGTCGTGAGAATGAACATTTGGGTTCATAATTTCATTTGTGTACATCAGTGATAGTTAGAGGTCTCCAAAGAGTGGGGGGCTAGGCCAGAGGCTCTCTTGGCAAGGCTTTAAAGGTCGAACTGGTCATGAAAATACCACTAAACTATGCAGCTTCAGAATATAAAAAGAACAACTACAACTAAGAATCAAAGTAAGAAAGATAGACTCAGCACTTTAAGCTGGTGTTTTTGATATGTTCTAATCAGATCTATTAGATCAAGTAGATTAAGTATAATAAAAGATAGACAAGAACTGGGTAATACTACATGCAATTAATAATCCCAACTTAAAAGATATACCAATTGAATTTGACTCCAACAAACATAACATGCATTATTTTTGAACACACATGGAACATTCATTGACATACACCATAATATAGACCACATATTTTATATTACTTAGATTATGCTTCTTGAAAATTATGTAGTAAAAACAGACATTATCAATAACAAAGTGGCTAACATAATCTTGTACGAATAAAAAACAAATAAGAAAATTTATCAGACATTCCAGGTTACAGAGAAAATTGTAAGAGTTAGCAAATATTCAAAATCTGATATGAACTGAAGCATCCTAAAGAGAGATTAATCCTTCTGAGTACATGTATCTGAAAACAAGAAAAACTGAACATAATGAGTTCAGGATTCAACTCAAGAAATTAGACAATGAATTACAGAGTATACCCAAAGAAACCTTAATGCAGAAAATATAAAAGCTGAAATCTATAAAATTGAGAACAAAAATTTATAGAGAAAGATACAAAAATCAAAAGCCAATTCTTTGAAAATCTAGTGAGATCACTGATAAAAATTACCAAGAAGAAAAGAGAAGATGCAAGTAAACCAAATTTTGAATGACTATGGTAAAATACTCTTAGATATAACAAACTTTAAAAATAAAGTTTGCTTTAAAATCTCTATTTGCTAATTTCACATAGAGGTTTTCCTGGGGTTCACTTTTTTCTTAATTTATGGGTCATAGTTTTTTGTTTAGTTGTACATCTACTGGATTTTTATTTATACTAAATATTCTGAATGGTACATATAGACTCTGAATTTAACTATGCCCCTGTGAAGTGTCCACTTTTGTTCTAATGGATCCCTCCTGTGGTATCTAGCATCGGAAATCTTGGATCCTTCAGCCTCCAGCTTTTTCACTTGCCAGGCCTCTTGAAGTCTCCCATACACACACATAGTTCAATGGTTAGGAAAGGTTGTTATTTGGGAAGAGTTTATACACAGATTTATGCACTCCCTCCCTCTGAAGTTTCTTCCTTCTGGGATTTTCCTCCTCACTGTCCAGTTACCTTATCAGACTTGAACTCTGACTTCTGACTTACTAAACTTATAAGACTTTCTGTCCTTAACATACAAATTAGGGAGCACCATTAGGAAAAATGCACCAAACTTTTAAATCTCACTGTATCAAGCAAAGTTCTAAGGTAGTTCTCAAGTTTATGCCCCCAGCGTACGAATCCTGTCTCATCTCTTTCCCCTTGTGTGGTAAGAGTTGTGAAAAAGATGGGATTTTACCCCCATTACTAGGTTAATTATGTGGGAAAGGTGAGGGGATTTTTGCCAATGTAATTAAGGTCCCTAATCAGTAGACACAGTTAATCAAAGGGGAGATATCCAAGGTGGGCCTGAAAAAAATTCAGAGAGATTAGAAGCAGCAGGCACTCTGTTGCTTGCCTGGAAGAAGCAACCCTTGTGTTTTTGGTAGGGCTATGGGGTAGGGCTCAATGGGCAGCCTCTAGGACCTGGGAGCTTCAGTCCTACAGTTGTAAGCAACTGAATTCTATCAACAATCTAGCTTACTAGCTGGAAAAGGACCTGAACTCACATGAGATTTTAGCCCCCACTGTCACTTTGATTTCAATCTGGAGAGACTTTAAACAGAGGACCCAGCTAACATATATGCAGACTCCTGGGCCACAGAAACTATGAAATAATAAGTCTGTATTGTTTCCTGCCATTACATTTGTGGTACTTTGTTATGCAGCAATAGAAAACTAATACATTTGTTAAGTTCAGTTTTCACCTTTCGTAGGTCAACTCTCCTTCAGTTTCTGCCTGCTTTTGGTAGCTCTCTACTGGCTTCTATTTGCAATTTTTTGGGGTAGCATTTTATGCAAATTTGTAAATGTTATCTGTAGGAGTGTCCACCATCACTGGAAAGTTACTCTCTGACCTTTAAGGAGTTCACACTTACCTTGGCAATCTTTGATCAAAGATAGTGCTTACTGAAAGTAAGGTAAAATTAAGTAATTTGGTTTTAACCTTATTGACCTTGAGGGTATAAGAAAATCAGAGCACCCCAAGCAAGGGAAGAGAGAACAGCCCAGAAGAACACGACCTGATAATCCCAATTCTACTCAATACTGGCTCCATAAATTTAATTTTCCTCTGAGACAGTCGTTTTCAATCTTCCTAATGCGGCAACCCTTTAATACAGTTCCTCATGTTGTGGTGACCCCCAACCATAACATTATTTTCATTGCTACTTCATAACTGTAATTTTGCTACTGTTATGAATGTCATGTAAATATCTGGTATGCAGGATGTATTTTCACTGTTACACAGGGGTTGAAAACCGCCACGCTAAGAGAGTAAGTGACCCGTTCACTGAGTAAGAGTTGCAATCTTCTCAACTATGACTTCCTTCCTCACCGCTTTTATTCTATTTCCCTCAAATCCTAGCTTGAAAACCATTTGAGTCAGGGACACAAATCAGAATGTTCCCTCCCATGCAACAGCAGTGGCTCATTTGGTAAATCACTTAGGAAATTTGCTTTCCCAACAACTTAGGAACAAAAAAAGTTTTAAACGTCATTTTTATCTGTGATCCTGAATTATTTCACAGGAGCAGAATCGTAGTTTGCCAATATGTTACTAAAATAACAAACAAACAGGAAAACCAAATGAGATTATTGCACATAAATCTATCTTAAAGTGTTTTACGGTTTCACATACTCACCAAGTCATGAGGGCCCCTGGAATCAATGGGTAGCAAGAGGAAGATTCTGGAAGACTTTGAGAGTTTGGCCTCATGTTATTTTTTGTGTACAATAACAACACTCATTGGCAGCTGCTGGGAAGCTCCTGCCCTGATGTCTTCCAATGGTGCACGATTTAATGAATTTTCAAAGGGAAAATGACTTCCATTTCTCCAGGGGAAGCAGTTTGTTTATAACTGTGCTTGAAGAAAAGAATCTGGAATTATTTATTGGTAATTTGCACGTTACTAAATAACAGATGGTCTGTAAAAGAATTCCTTCTTTGCAACTTAAAAAATGGTTGGATTTCAAATGTCTAATGTAGAAAGAGTCTCATACTGTACAAAAAGTCCTTCAAGGGGCACCAAATAGGCAAGATCAAGCAAATACCTCTAAGATCAAAAAGATCTACTAAAAAAACAAGAGATCCACTTTGAGTGGCTGGTGGTTGTTTCCACCGTTACAAATTGCTTTTTGTAAGATTGCTTGCGGGAGTTTCCTGGTGACCTGAAAAAACGGTGAAATACTAGTGAGGTCCTGGGACTTGGGTCTTCACTGTGTTTCTCCAAAACAACAGAATAATAATAGCAAATCAATTGTTTTAATTCTGTGGATGTGCTGTACCTCATGTCCTAAAACCATAAATGGGAGGAGGGGAGGAGAGGAGGGAAAGGGGAGGACAGGGGAAAAGGAGAAGGGAGCAAGGGGGGAGGGGAAGGGAGGAGGTCATATCCTGTTTGTTTTCACTGAATAACCACCTGAGCTTTCTTGGTGGAAAAGTGGAGGTGTGTTTGACGGTGTTTGACGTGACACCTCTGTTTGCTTCTCCGTGACAGCTGAACTCTGAAGTCTCTGCTCCCTTAGGAAGCAGGGAGAGCTCTGACTCCAGGCCTGGGTTTGTGTGAGTGGCCCTGAGCCCAGGCCTCCAGGAGGGTGATGAGGAAGTGGGGGGCACCAGCTGGGAGAGATGCCCTTGCACTTGTGGACACGAGGGGCGGCCTCCCACAGCGAGGCTGGGCTGGGACCTGCCTTGCTTTCTCCAGCAAGGAGGAGCTGTCCCTCCCCAGAGCTCCGTGTGTGGGCAGAGCTGTCTCCCCTCTGCCCCACGCCCGGGGAAGATGCGGAAAGCTGATTGTCAGGCTCTTCCGATGTGCTGGGGGCTGCGGGGAGGAGGGCGAGGTCCCCTGGAAGACTCAGGAAGGGCTGAGACCATGTTCGGTCCTCAGAGTTAGGATAAGACCGTAGGAAGAGTTTTGAGCGAGGACCTCTTTAAGGGCTTAGCAATTATCTAGCAGGCTGGGCTTTTATTTTTTTCAGAATAAAGACAGGCAATGCTGGTTTCCGAGCAGTTATCGGCAGCCAGCAAGACACCCACCCATTGGGGCTCCTTGATAAGTGAAAGCATGACAGACACCAAAGGAAAGGAACATGAGGGGGTCATAAATGCCTGTCCAGGACGGCCCCAGAGCTCTCGGTTCTGGAAAGAAGCTATATAGGAATTAATCCTGTTAAACTATGTGGAATTTGAGGCCCAATCTGCCCTTTTTACCTGGGGTGCCTCTGGAAGATTCCAGTTCCTTAATAAAAACTTGCCTCCTTTTCTCTATGGAGTATTCTTAGTGTCAGAAAGACTCTCCTATCCACTGTTTCATTGTATTTACATCATTCGATATTTCAAAATATTGTTTCAGAGCACGTTTATAAAATTACTACCAAATAGAAACTATCAATAGGGAATGCTAGCGGTTCAGTGTTCACATGGCCAGAGGTGCTTCCAAAGAGAAGAGGGAGAACAGCAGGAAAAGGAGGGAGGGGCTGGATCCCTAGGACGTGTTCTCCGAGTTTGCTTGTTAGATAGAAAGGATCGGTTGCTCTTGTTTGCATTAGCTCTGTGTGCCGAGTAAGACTGGCTAACTTTATTCCCATTTTATGGATGAGGCAAAAGAGACAAGCAGCAACGTGACTCCCCTGAGGTGACAAAAGGTCCTCAGTGACACCACTGGGTTAGAGCCCAGATCTGCAGACTTTGAGTAGCTGTTGCAAATGTCCCCAGGAAAAGTGATGAGATAAAGTCAGAAAAAATAGGTGAGGTCATCTCCCAAGGGGCACCAAGGAAAGGGCATCTCAGAGGTGCCTGGAGGCAGAAGACGGCCACTGGCTTCCGCATATGGGGTGGGGGGGACTTAGGGTTTCAGGCTCATTGAAACCTCAGTGACACACTGAGGCTGGATCAGCTTCTGGCTAGGGTCTGCTTTTGTCGTGACCACCCCTATAGTTGTTCTTTTGGTTTTTTTTTCTTTGAGAGAGAGTCTCACTTTGTCACCCTCAGTAGAGTGCTGTGGCATCACAGCTCACAGCAACCTCAAACTCTTGGGCTTAAGCAATTCTCCTGCCTCAGTTTCCCAAGTAGCTGGGACTACAGGCACCCGCCACGACGCCCAGCTATTTTTTTGTTTCAGTTGTCATTTTATAGCTGGCCCAGGCCGGGTTCAAACCCGCCACCCTCAGTGCATGTGACCGGCACCATAACCACTGTGCTATGGGTGCTGAGCCTACGTCTATAGTTTTAAGTTAATGTGTGTCCATGGGGGAAAGGGAGGGGGAGGGAGAGACAAAGAGGAGAGTGAGGGAGAGAGGAGAGGGAGGGAGAAAGGGGGAGACCCGTCCTCATCACTGCCTGTCTCCCCAGCATCTCACCTTCTCAACTGCTCCTTCTCTTTGCCTCCACACAGGTTATGTCCAGGCAAGTCCCCAGTCACCCTTGGCCATGGGTCACCCTTGTCCATGGCCCTGCTTTGCCCGGTACACTGAGCATGCCCTGCCCTGCCCTGGCCCCGCTGGCCTATGCCCTTGGACAGGGCCCTCCGCATCCACCCAGGGCCCAGAGTCTGCCCCACTCCCCTCCAGCTCCCAAGTGGGGCTGCGGCAGATGTCTCCAGACTCAGGCCCTCCTGGGAGCCCCCATCCACACGCTGAGGAGGGGCCGGCCAAGTAAGGATTTCTAAAGTGAGATTTGGTTTATTTTGTCCGTCATTATCAACTAGGGTAAACAAGAAAAAGCTTGGCTTGGCATAGAAAGAATTTAAACTATTAGCTCAAATGGAGGTTTAAGGATTATCTGTGGACTTCCTTTATTTGTTCTTTTTCCTCCTTTGCCACAGTTAATCCAAATTTGATGGGAAGTGAGGCATAAACTATTCCAGAAGCATCACAGGATCCTTTGTGAGGTCAGCTCCCAGCCTGCTCGGGGCTTTATTTTTGTCACCTCTCACTTCATGTCCCAAGCCTTGTCTTTCCAGCTTAGAGCACTGTGGCAGTGCCTTTCCTGAAGCCAGTGCCAAAGGGGTTTTGAGCCCAAGCTGTTCTTGCAGGTCCTCGGCTTCTATCAGCTCCTTCTGGGTCTCACAGAGCAATGGCAGGCTCTGACCTGGTCCTGGCCTGATGCCCGTAGGTTTGGGGGGACTGTGGTAATGCCTGCCCATGCTACAAATCCCCACCCCTAACCCACAGAGACTTCCATTAGCGTCCATGACCTGCATGGTCCCACACGATCCTGAGTTCATATCCTCTTAGGACCCTAGAGGCTGGTGGGGGAAGTCTTTCCCTGTGGGAAGAGGGGACACAGGCTGACTCCGACCTCAGCCCTCGAGAACCTCTCTATAAGCTGCACCACATCCTCAGAGCTCCAGTCTAAAAACTGAACTGCCTAAGGAAAATGTTTGCATGGAGGCCAAACAAAAACCCAGCTTTCTCTTGAACTTTTAAAATCTTGAAGGTGGGTCCAGTTTTTCAGAGCACCGCCCTAACCAGGCTTTGCTCAGTACCCATAACAAATCATTTAACCAAAGATTTTACTTTGTAAGTGAGTTTTATATAAGCTCTGGGTGAATTACCATCATTTATGATGTTACCATTTTTCTTCAGATTATCCGAAAGTCAAAAGACAAACTTTTAATAAAAAAGAAAAGTTGCTTGATTAGAAATTGGAAAAAGTGAGATCTATGTCACTGAAGAATAAAAATGAAAAGCCTGCCCTACTCCCACGGTGCACTCGAGGACTGATCTAACTGAATTGGTCGGGAGATGACAGAGATAAAAAAGAATCAATCGTTTCTCTCCTAACAAGTGAAAACAGACTGTGGATAAAATAAGGCAGATGATGAGCTGAACTTTAGAGTTTCCTGGTTCAGTCTGTTGGAGAGTAAAGTCAGCTAAGCCAGGCATATGTCCGTCCCCAAGTTAAGAAGCTTTTAGATTCTGGGGAACTGAGCTCCTGACAACCTTTCTGGGTTGTTTTCTTTTTGTTTTGTTTTGTTTTTCAAATTAATATGAGGGTACAAACGTTTAAGTTACATTGTTTTCAATTCTAGGGTCAAGTTCAAGTTGTAGTTGAGCCCTTCACCGAGGGCAGTTGCTGAACACCCTCCCCCTGTGCACATTAGGTGAGATCCGGCCAATCGCCCTCCCTCCTTCCCCCTCCTCTCCCCTGTCCCCTCCCCCTTGCGGGACTCTATTTGGGTTTTGTCTTTCCTGTGGGCCTGTAGTTGGCTACGTATCGGCTTCATATTGGTATTGAGCACACTGCATTCTTGCTTTTCCATTCTTGAGATACTTTACTAAGAAGAATGTGTTTCAACCCCATTCAGGTAAACATAAATTCTAAGAATGAAAGTTACACAGCCGATTTCTGAAACCAGCATTTCCAGAGCTTACACTGAAAAAAGATTAAGGAAAGTTATGGGATTTTAATTTTAGTTACCAATCTGTCCTCAAACCGTTGTGACGTAAGCCCCCACCTGTGCATCCAGGTCCCTGTGGTACGTACAGTGTACACACAACCACGCGTGAGCAACACACACACACACACACACACACGTCTCCCAATTCTGGCCAGATGTGAGTAGATGCGCCTCGCCCCCTCCAGCAACCATCAGGGCCTCTAAGATGGTTTCCAAGGAAAAGCCTGCCATTAGCTAGCTCCGTCCCGTCCGTCCCATCTTGACACTTTAACGAGCATGGTGAAAACGTGCCATGACGCCCACTCAGTGGGCCATAGCTGTTCCATGGAGCCCACAGCAGCTTTCTGTGGTACAACTAGTGCTGAGCTGCCACACAGGTCGGTGGCCTGGTATCCAGGGAAAAGAAGCTCAAAGGAAAGGTGAATGTCCATTTCATTATTGCTTCGTTTCTTAAGATAAAATCATGTATGTGTTATGACTAACAGAACACTGTTGAGAAAGATCCCAAACACATGACTTCTTACACACCCCACGCTGCCTGCATTTTGGACTTTATACTCCCTTAGTTTTTTGTTTTCAGTTGGGTGGGAAGAGTCAGCAGTGCTGTCAGAAGTTGGTTGCTGCAGCTTTAGAGAACATTTTGCATCAGCATTGAAGCCCTCTGGAGCGTAGGAGCAGGGCACTCAGCAGGAGACCCTGCTGCCTGGATGCCATCTCAGGGACCCCGCGATGGCGAGCCCACTAGACGTGGGTGCCTCACCAGGGAACTGGGGGGCTGTCCAGTGGGTTCTCAGGCTTCGCTCCATCGCATTCAGCTTGCTCACTGCCTCCTTGGGGGGCTGCGACAATTTGAGCTACTGATACTTCATGGGCTTAATATAATTTTTGTTTACCTAGATAGGGGCCTTCAGTCTCAAAAATGCTTTCTCAGATATGATTACAATGACTCATTTTACAGAGAAGGAAAAATTCACAAGGACAACAAAGGGCAGCCTGGGGAAAGCAGGGCTGGAGTCTCCGAACCCTGCCTTCGTACACGCAGAGACGCCCAGGGGACCTGTCCTGCCCACGGGGGAGAGAAACCTAGGAAATGACAGTCTGATGTGTGCTTTAACCTTTGCTACTGGGAAGCAAAGGGCGGCCGGGAGGCTGGTCACAGGGCGTGCACCGACTCTGGCCCTGGGCACAGGACAGCAGGGAGTGTGACGCGGACAGAAGGGCAGACGCAGCCGGGGCGCTTGTTCCAAGGAGAAGGCGGTGCACGCATTAGCCAGAGTGGCCTGTCTCGCGGGGAAAACTCCAGCTTGGGACACGACAGCAAGTGGAACAGTTGCATCAGATCAGTTTCCCTCAGGGAGCTCAGATTCTCGCGGAGGAGCACAGACCCTCCAGCGTCAGAACTTCCCCAGCGCGGCGCTGGCCAGCAGGCGAGCCGCCTTCTGATGGTCTGCTTTCCACTCCTGGTTTCCAGCAGTCCGTGCGGGCCCTTTCATCTTGTCATTACTATTTATTTCCCTCTTTTGCTCTGCTGGGACAGCCTCGGGCAGAGTCTAAGTCAGTCGGGCTGGACAGCCAGGGCCAAAGGCGAGTGTCCTCCCTGGAGGGCGCAGAGCATGCAAAGGCCGTCTTCACAGTGCTGGCCTGTGCCCTGTACTAGCAGGCCTGCGTCAGTGGCTCAGCCACTCCTGGGCCCCACTTCCGTCCTGCAAGGTGCAGGCAACAGCACCGCCTGTGTTCCTACCTCGCCCTGGGACCTCCCACCACCCGTCCTCGGCACAGTCCCACACACAGGCACATGCCTCAGTCTTCTAGCTGATTCCAAACCACCTGCAAATACGGTGTCAGCACTTCTGCCACTACATTTTGTGCCATTCTCGGAGGGTGGTGGAGATTTACTTGATTTTTTTTTTAACATAAGACAGTATTTTGTGGCAGTAATGAAGGCAATAGAACCTAAGAAATGTCCAAACTCTACAAAGTTGGTTGTTTGTTTTGTTTTGTTTTCCATCCCAGTCAGTTACAAAATTTTTATAGGTTTGACTTTATGCCCCAACATTTATCTCAGGGGGTGGCGAGCTCTGGCACGCTGCCTATTTCTGTATAGAGCCTATGAGCTAAAAATGGCTTCTACTTTCTCAAGGTTGGGGGGAAGACATTCCAGAGAATACTATTTTTTGACATGAAAAGTCTATGAGATTCAGAGTCAGGGTTCATAAATGTCATTCTCTGATGCACTTTCTATAGCTCCCTTCGGGCCACGCTGTGACAGAGCTGCCACAGGCTTGCCACACAAAGGGTATTTGCTCCCTGCCCTTCACAGCCCCTGGTTAACAGGGTGAAGTTACTTAATCTGTCTAGATTACAGTTTCTCATTTGTAGGAGGGAGAAGAGTCCAAACTCACAGGCCTGTAGTGGGGCCCACCAAGGCCATAAAGGCAGCCCTGAGGCACAGTCATGGCACACACTAGCCATGGCATGACTCTTGGTCCCTCCCCTCAAGGGCAGACAGACACATAGGCCAACTGTCACGCATCCCTGCGTGGGGGGAAGGCATCAGCCCACGAGACATTGCCATCACGTGTCTTGCTGTGGCAGCCCGGATGTGTGGGCAGCTCAGGTATCCACAGTTGTGGGGAAGGTGAATTCTCCCCCGGAAAGTTCCCAGCCTTCTCCATCCTGGGTCTTGCTTTCCTCCAGCACATCAGCTGCTGGTCACCACAAGGACACACACAGGGAACAGTCTTGAAGCTCCATGTCCCCAGATGTACACTCCCATCCAGGTTAGGAGCCTAAGGGATCCAGCCCCCCTGGATGGCCTAGCCCAGGATTCTGGCTGCCCTGGGATATCCTAGGGTGGCTAGGGCACTGGCTGGAAGGGATGTGTTCTCACAGCCGTGCTGCAGTTGTGAGAGCCGTCCAGCCATTGCCTCTCCAGGCTCCCCTTGTGTCCCATCTGTCCCACTGGCCATGGCTAGTCATGAGGCCAAGCTCCGCATCGAGGTGTTGGAGGTGTGCTCCGCCTCTGGCTGCCGAAGCTGTGAAGTCTCCAGAACAGGCGTGGCTGGAGGGAGGTGGGGCCCCTTAGCTCTGCTCTCTCCCTTACCCCCATCTAAACTAAAGCCCATTCGGAAGTAGAAGCAGACTTGAAAGGAGCGACAGAAGTTGAAAATATCATCTCTCTTAGTAGTATTTAAATTTTAATAGGGAACAAGTCTTCAGCAAAAGCACATCCTTGTAATGGTGGGATTTCAGGCAAAGAGAACCTGCCTTTCCCTTTCCTTCCGGGGCAGACGACTTTGGTGGTCCCCCCTTGGCCAGCTGGCTGCAGGAGTGGAAATGGAAGCTATTTACTAGGGGAGCTCTGACCGCATGACTGTTAAAATCCCCTGGAAACCCTGAAGGCCTCCCCTCCACTATCGTTAAAGTGGCTGCCGCACCCTTGCCAGCTGGCGGGCCTGGGAGTGACCCTCTTTCCCCACTTATTCCCACCTCAAGTGTGCCAAAAAATACATTTGTCCTCCAATTGTCACCAAATTCACTGAACTTAGAACTAAGTCTCCAGACAGTCAATCCACCAGTTCTTTAAAAAAAAACAAAACAGTCTCTTTGTGTGGCTGTATTCGGCTTTGGGAGTCAATGTCACGTCTCCCTTTCTGTGTATGTTGTACATCTATGTGGGTGATACTGCCACTTTTGCATATTCATGCCCTGCAGTGGAAACAAAAGTAATTGCTTCTAGGCATTCTGTGCATGTGACTGGGAAATCACGTTTTTGCTGGTGTGTCTGAGAAGTCGGCAGGAACCATCTGCGTGCATTCCTAACCCGCCCTGAGCATTCAGTCACTCGCTTCTTTGCATATTAAGAGCTCGTGTACTTTTTTTGTGCACGTGGAGGTTGGTCCAGATATGAATAAGACAGACTTTTTTCTCTGGAAACTGAGCCTAAAGCACAGCCAACAAAAGAGAAGCTTTGAGACAGTTCTGTGCTGTGTGACCGGGAATTCCCCACCTTTCTGATGTCCAGAGACATGTACACAAGTGAAACTTTGCTGCCTACGTAGATACCTTATGGAGTAAGACATGTGCCTCTTCTTTGTCAAAGCCCTACCATGACACTCTCTGCTCATCCTCCAGCTCTACCCAGTTTCTTTCAGGGCTTCTGGGAGAGGATGACAACACTCAGGCCACTTCAGCCTTACTCCAGAGAGTGGACACCCACCGTGCGAGGTGCTGGGAACACGAAGGCCAGCTCCAACGGTGGGCC
Source organism: Perodicticus potto (assembly GCA_963574655.1). Classification (NCBI taxonomy): domain Eukaryota; kingdom Metazoa; phylum Chordata; class Mammalia; order Primates; family Lorisidae; genus Perodicticus; species Perodicticus potto. Next base: position 18,350 of record CAUYRH010124394.1, on the reverse strand, counting down.
ATAAACAAGTCCCAGGGCTAGACCTGCACATGCAGTCTGGTAAGAACGTAGGCAAGGGAGAAATTAAGACCCTACTGCAGTTCCACAAAGTCTCTGCACCCAGATCTGATTGTTTCCTTTAGTTAAATTCACTGCAACATGCAAGCATTTATATAAACAGCGGTGCTTTTCTCAGTGATTCTGTGGGATTTCCAAAATGTGCATCTATTTAGTCTAAGATTAAACACTGGTTATAGGCTGAAAAAAATTAAACATACATTCCTCAGCTCTCGGGCCTCAGCCACAAACTGAAATCCCAAAAAGAGTCATTAAATCACAATGCATGCTTAAAATAACAAATTTGAAATTAAAAAAAGAAAAGTTCCAAGACATTAAGCTTCAAAATGATCTCCGACTGTAATTCTTTCTGAACTTGGGTCTGGACATCATTTAGGTCCCCTCAAAACATCAATAGAGAGGTTAGCATGGCATCATGGGAGGGAATGCAGGCTTTTCTGAGTGGGAATTTAAACAGTAGGGGAGCTTTGCGTCCCTATGGGATGCAGTGTTCCTAACAGATAGTTTGTGTGTGGACATCAGAGTCAAGAACCAGCTTTAAAACCTTGTAGACAACTTTTTCTTTTTTCTTCTTAAAGATTTGAGAAAGTGGAAGAACAGATACAAGTAGGTTCACTTGGGCCTGCAAAGGGACCTTCTTTGGATCCCAGCAAGGACAAACCAGTGGTCTTTCTTCAAAGGGTAGAGCAGTCTTTAGGGAAGTTGTTCTCAATACTTGAAAGGGGAAATGTGCATAACAAGTCACCTGGAAGCTTTTTCCTAACTTCTGCTCTCTGTCCTGGAGGGATGGGCACTTCCTGCTCTTCCCTGAGACCCCCCACCTCAGAGGAACACCAGGAGGGGCTACGGACACCACGTCTTCAGAGAAGGAGAAACAGTCACTGGAGTATATGGGACTTCAGAGAGCACCTCTCTACCCTAACCTATGGCTGACCAGAGCCAGAAGACTGGCTATATGTTCATAACCTACACAAGATAGTACCATACTCAACAATAATTACTTTCTGACTTTAATTGGTGGCTGGGTACTATCAGAGGAAATCCAGGAGGATGTTTCAAAGTGGGGGGTGTCCTCACCTTGTGCCAGAATTAGCCCAAGGTCAAAGCAGGGCAGCCACAGTAGGAGTGGTGGGGGCAATAGAAGTAACCAGGACATGAAAGGAATAAAGAGCAAGGATTTTGCGAGAGGCAGAAAGCACAGGATGGATGACAGCTTTCTGCAGTGTTTATAGCACTATTGTGGGGCAGAAGGAAGAATTTGTTTGGTTTGGCTCCTGAGGATAGAATTAGAACAGATAGGAAAAGGTTATAAAGACCCAGACTTTGCATCAACACAAAAAGAACGTTCTAACAGAGTTGTTTAGAAAAACCATGGTCACCCTCTAAAGAGGGAGGGGTTCCATCTTTGAAGTTGTTGGGGAAGAGCTGGTGAGCACCTGTCAGAGGCCTCAAAAAAAAACACGTCTGGGTTGGCTCCATCGAACCAGACGACCTCCAAATTTCTTCGTAAAAGGTGAACTTGACATTTAGAGATTAGCCATGAAGAGCCATGGTGGCCACTCCGCTGGAGGAAGGGAGCAGGAGGATCGATTTGTCCGCTTGTCTGCAGGATGAGTGTTTCCTGGGTTGGCAAGTGGGAATGGTGCAAACATTTCCTGCTCTGTTCCGTATTTGTACAAACAAGTATGTCTTTGCGGGAACTCATGTAAATGTGCACTTACTAATGGATGCACTCACCCTGAACACTGAGTGACCAAACTTTGACTTCCTTTTCCAACTCAAATATCTAAGTCCAATTGTTTTAAATACTAATTGTCTAAGGAAAAAAATTCACTTTTGTCTTAATTCTTTTTTTTTTTTTTTTTTTTTTTTTTTGCAGTTTTTGGCAGGGGCTGGGTTTGAACTTGCCACCTCCAGTGTATGGGGCCAGCACCCTACTCCTTTGAGACACAGGTGCCGCCCTTATCTTAATTCTTGATTACAGAAATTACTGGTAACAAAGCCACATCCATAGCACCTTCCAGATAAGCAGGGAGACAGACATAATTAGAAATGGGATGGTGTGTCCAGAGTGCCCAGTACAAGCCCCATGTGGAACCATTCCACAGCAGAAACATATATGGCCAACACTTGTCCCTCGAAGAATCGCAAGCAAGGATGCTCAGAAGGCTCGGCCATTGTTAGTTCAGCAGGCACAGCGGTCACCACAGAGTCAAAATAACGACAAGGTTGTTTTAACTAGATGAAACCCCAATATCCAAAAGTAAATAGAGAAAGAAACAATTTTCCCAACAGTCAGAACACCAGAAGCATGCACACAGCAGGATCATCATACAGGGATTTTAAAATGAGCACTAATTCTAGAATTTGCACCACTGTGGTAGTGGAAGCACATGCTATGTATGGTGGGCTGGAGAGATCATAATCCCTGGGCTGCGAATGACCCCAGTAACATCGGCTAAGTAAAGAGATGGCAAAACAGTGAGGGGCGTCCTAATGGCATCCAGGGTGAGAAATTCAGGCAGTTCTTCCAGCAAACATCATTTCCTCCTGAGCTGAAGACACACTCCAAGTAAATACAGAAAACTAGAAATCTGAAGTGGAAAGTGATAGCCAAATCAACAGGAGATTGGCTGATCTTTTCCAAAGAGAAGTTCATTTTCCACAAATGCTTCCCGCAGATGATAAGGGAGGCTGCTGAATGCTGGGCCCCTCATAATGAAGATTTCCAGTTAATAGGATTTCCACGCGGCATTTTCTATTTGATGTTGTTTTGAGGCCAACTCTCAGGAAATAAGTGAGGATTACAGATTAGGACTTTCAAAGTAGAAATCTACAAACAGACCTTGTTTGTTGACTTGGCATGAGAGACAGCCTGTACCCTACTTCAGAAAGAACTCTTGTCTGGAAGGCAGTGGGTGCAACGCGCAAGAGGCTTTGTGGAGAGTGGGCAGAGCACTGGACGTGGAGCCTGGGGGATGCACAGGGCTCCTGCTCCCTGCTACTCACTGCTGAGACACTGGGGAGCTTCTTAATGTTGCCGAGACTTAGGTGTCTCCATTTGTTAAAAGGGGATTATAACCCCTAACTCAGGGGGAGGTTGCGAGCATGAATTATAAGATAATTTGTAAATGCTCTCAGCAGAGCGAATTGAAAACGGAAGGTGCTGAGCACCAACATTTATCCAGTGCTCGGTATGTTCGGCACTGTGCTGAGTGAATGACGACGTACACTCTGCCATTTGATCTTCCTGACCACCACAGGAGTAGGTGAAGTTAGAAGAAGCTGCATATTAGAATAGCTTTGTAATTCCTTAAAAGTCACACCATTATTCCCCCTTTTAAGGAAAAACACCAGAAAACCTTCATCTGCATGAGTGTAACTACTTTGGGAGCTGCTAGCTGTATTTTAGACAGTTCGCCTCTGTTCCATTTGGGGAAAATAGCATCAGAGTGAGTATATTAACCATGAAAGAAAATCTGTCTTATTACTTTATACTTATCTCTCATTTTTTTCCCCAAAGTGCAAGTACCCAGGTTGTTCACTTACCTTGATTATTACAGTCAGAATGACTTTATTTTATACCATAAATCTAGATACAATTCAGAGACTTGCCATGACTTTAGGCATTTGAAGAATCTACTTTAGATTCTAATTTTTCTCCACAAAGGAAGTTTTGAGCAATGGAAGCAATGCTGGGCTAAGCATAAAAACTTCCTCAAGTGATTTTTCTATGGGAAATCTGATTTATCCTCTTAGAATCACATGTGAGATCTCCGCGCTGGGGCTCTTGTTTCCCTGACCACGCTCTCCAGGCCAGGCCTTCTTCCCTTCCACACACGTGGCTCTTGGCCCGAGTCATTTCAAACCTTTACAGGAAGCTTTCTCTTTGAGTGGTACAGATTTTTTTTTATTTGTCTATATTTGGGGTGTATAGAATGATGGTTTGATACATACACATATATTTATGATGAAATGTTATTATAGTCAAGCTAACGTGGCCATCATCTTACGGTTGCCTTTTAATTTTTGTAGTGAAAGTGCCTACAGTCCACTCTTAGCAAACGTCCAGTACACAATAGAATATTATCAACCGCACTCCCCACCCTGCAGGTGAGACTTCTAGACTTATTTTCCCTACGTTACTGCAAGTTTATACTTTTGACTTTGTGCCTACCGTTTGACTCTTCTGCTTCTACGTCGTTCGGGATTTTTGTTTTGTTGTATTAGATTCCACACATGAGCGAGATAAGGCAGCGTTTTTCTTCCTGTGCCCGGCTTATCTCTTGGTGTAATGTCTTCCAGCTTCGTCCACGTCATCAGAAGCTCCAGGATCTCCTTTCCTAAGGTCGATAACATTCCATTACATGTGTGCGTACACACATGCGTGGACACGCGTGGACACGAGGTCAGACAGCCAAGTCATGGACTCCTACTTGCTGCATGGCACGTGGTCGCTGTCTAGATGCTGAGCACCTAGTCCACACTTCAAAGCGATTTTGGAACTCCTTTACAGGAATGACCATCAGAGCTGTCATCGAATAAGGTCTACAGTGAAGTTTGTGAATTCATCCAGAAAAAGTGCTTTGAAGGGTGGACTAGGCACTAGCATTGGTGCATAGCTTCCCAACGGGGTACTTCAAAGGTGACCGCAGGGACTCTCAGTAGTGAGGTGTGGCCTCGCGCTCCTTGGAGCAGCAACCCTGCCGTCACATGCCCTGGATGCAGCCTTAGGTGGTGCCTGCCATCAGTGCTCAAGTCAGCTCTCTAAAGGCCAACCACAGATCCCCCTTTACTGCGGCCTTGAGGGAGTTCCCAGACACTCTACACCAGCTTCCTCACCGGTAAAATAGAGACAGTAAAAATACTCAACCCAAAGTCTCGCTGGGAAAGTATGAGATGAGTAATTGGGCGTAATGAGTATCAAGTGCTGCTGTGGTAATTGGGGCCTGCCCACGCAGGATGGCCTCTGCCTGCTGGGCTGAGCTCGCCTCATTCTCCTGCTCCAAGAGGACTGCTGGGCTGTGCTGGCTTCACACTCCCTTCCCAGGAGGACTGCTGGGCTGTGCTGGCCTCACACTCCCCTCCGGGAGGACTGCTGGGCCGTGCTGGCTTCACACTCCCTTCCCAGGAGGACTGCTGGGCTGTGCTGGCTTCACACTCCCTTCCCAGGAGGACTGCTGGGCTGTGCTGGCCTCACGCTGCCCTCCGGGAGGACTGCTGGGCTGTGCTGGCCTCACACTGCCCTTCAGGAGGACTGCTGGGCTGTGCTGGCCTCACACTCCTCTTCAGGAGGACTGCTGGGCTGTGCTGGCCTCACACTCCCCTCCGGGAGGACTGCTGGGCTGTGCTGGCCTCACGCTGCCCTCCGGGAGGACTGAAGCCTGCCTTTAGGGCCCCTTTGTCTGAATCCGCCTCTAGGCCACCTTTTGTTAATTTTGGGGATTTTTTGACATACTCTTTAGGATCTTCCAGAATCTTGGGATGAGGGAGGGAGGAGAAAGCTAATCCTAATTCATCATGCTTTAAAAACCTTTGCGACAAAAATGCCCAGGGGTGCTTATGCAGTGACTATGCTCTTATTTGGGGGACTCATGAGCCATCAGCTGCAGCCCCACACCCTGTGTCAGCCCCCACTGTCACATCCTCACTGCAGCAGCATTAGTGAGCCTGGGAGAAGGGGACCACTGAGGCCCCCACAGCACTGGGAACAGGGGTCTGCTGAGGCCCCCACAGCACTGGGAGGAGAGGTCCGTTGAGGCCCCCACAGCACCGGGAGCAGGGTACCATTGAGGCCCCCACAGCACCAGGAGCAGGGTACCATTGAGGCCCCCACAGCACTGGGAGGAGGGGTCCGCTGAGGCCCCCACAGCACCGGGAGCAGGGGACGGCTGAGGCCCACAGCCCTGGAAGCAGGAGTCTGCTGAGGCCCCCACAGCACTGGGAGGAGGGGTCTGTTAACTCCTGTCACAGGCCTGGGCTCAGATGAAGGACTCACGCCCTCACACCCAGGCTGCCTCCCTTACCCAGTGCCACCCTCTTGGCCCAAACCCAGGGTCTTGAGCTGTGGGTGAATTGTGACAAAATGGAGCAAGGGCCACTAGGCAAGGGATGTTGGGTAGTTTCAGAGGTGTCTGCTGCCTAAGGCCTCCGACCTTCCCGGAAACTGTCTCAGCTTTTTACATCCGCTCTTAAAAGCCAGCCAGGTATCTCTTGAATGTGAACATGCATGTAAATATAAATTAAAGGGATCAGTCTCAATTTAAATGAACATGTTAATACAATTTCTTGTATACAGGGCAGACATAAAGTTTGCATGCAATTTACTATCTTAAACTATTATAAATTGCACAGGAACTTTATGTCAATTGGCTATGTCAGGTATAGCCAATTTTAATGTGAGTAACTTAATATTGCTGAATCTTTTATGGAGGGGGTGTTGGCTGTGCCTTTTTCTCTTATTTATTGGGGTGTGCGTGTTTATTTTTCTTTTAATGCACTCCCACTTAAATGACTAGCAGGTTTTGAGCCCCGGCCTGTAAAGAATTCCTACATACTTTTCTAAATGTGGGTGGTAAACCAAGTCCTCCGAGGACAGCTCTCTCATCTTCCTAAAGGTTTTTATTTCAATAACTTAAGGGTATCAGTCACACTTGCCACTTCGTCCCCTCATGAGTATGCCCCATTTTCACAAATACCACAGAATCTGCAGAGCCAGGACTCAGCAGGCGTATCCGGCCGTTCCAAGGCAAAGGAGAGACAAAATGATGGGGCAGCTTTTGGCACTTTTGGCCATTGAGGCCCTGGTGTGTGGCCCTCACACTATCAGGGACCCGAAAGCCTTGGAATAGGAATCACACATGATCAGGGAGGAAAGTTCTCTCTCTCTTGCTCTCCAGAGGTGAGATAACTCCTTTACCTCTTGGCGGAAAGCCTCGCCAAGTGTGAGTGTGACAATCTAACACATCGGAAGAGGTCTAATATATGGAAATTCACTTGAAACAGGTCCCATCTCCAGAGCAGCTTTAAAAAGGGGATGGGTGGGGCGGAAGGATGTGCAGGCAGCCAGCACCCAGGAGGACTTGATCCTTAAAGAATGAGATTGTTAACAAAGCTACTTACAAAATGTCCAGAAGCCAACACCACTGGGACGGTGTTGTGTCCCGCAGAACCACGGTCTTTGGAAGACGAAGTTGATGGTGGTTGACAGTGAAACACACAGACCCCGGTTTACATTCCCTATTCTTGCGGGTTGTTCCACTGTAACGGCATCCATTTAGATTTGTTTCCTCTCTGTTCAGCAGGGAACTCCGCAGCACTAGCCCTGGGTTGGAAATCCACAATCGCCACTTTCTTGAAGTATTCACATCATAAGCCTCCTATGTAATTTCTTCATTCTCTCTTCTTTTTTTTTTTTTTATTGTTGGGGATTCATTGAGGGTTCAGGAAACCAAGTCACACTGATTGCATTTGTTAGGTCAAGTCCCTCTTACAATCGTGTTTGGCCCCCAAAAGGTGTGGCACACACCAAGACCCCACCCCCTCGCTCCTTCCCTCTCTCTGCTCTTCCTTTTTTTGTCTATGTTGTCTGAAATACGATAATCTGACACAAATTTTGCCATCGTCTTGTCCCCAGCAACTGTTTTACTCTGAGTGATTCACTGAGGATCAGGATCATTGTCACCTTCAATGGCACGATGAGAAATTCCAGCCACATGTTCCAACCAGCAAGGTCTTCCACTGCAAGACCCAAATGGCTGCACTGCTAAACACTCCGGTTCTGAGGTATGCGCTAATTCCTAAGGGCAGAATCAAGGCATAAACATCCCTCCAGGGGATTTCCATTGTCATTATCACTGTGGTCCTCCCCAAGTGGCCTCCCTGAAGGCTGACTCGGGCCCCCTGAATGCAGGGATCTCAGCTGCTATTTCTTTCTGCCTACACTCACGGGTTACATACACCTTATCTACTCTTTCCTTCTTATTTTCAAAAACTACTTAGAATCACATTTAGCTACCTCTCAGTGAGTACCTGCCACCTGCCAGACACCCATAGGTCTTTAGCATGCATCACCCTACCCCCTTCCATGGACAGGAAAATGCTAGCCCTCTCTAAATGAAACCACCGGACTCAGACTTGCCAGCTCCCTGCTTTCCTCTCCCCACTGCTTGTCTTTTTTCTCCTCGCCCCTCTCTGCTCACTTCTTGAAGCTACCCAACCCTCTCCTCTCCCCATCTGTCAGGGTCAGCCTTCTAGCTTCCTACCTCATCATTCTGTGACACGTTGGGCAGGTGCTATGCTGTCTAGTTTCAAAGGTGAAAAAACTGCTTAGTGACTTACCCAGAAACACACATATTAGTCATCAATGGATATGGAACTATCTGGTCTAGTGACTCCCATTTAAATATTATTTTCAAAAGCAAATCTTTAACAATTAATTACTCCAGGGCAGCGCCAGTGGCTCAAAGGAGTTGGGCGCCAGCCCTATATGCTGGAGGTGGTAGGTTCAAACCCAGCTCCATCCAAAAAATAAAAATTAATCACTCCACAGCAAATGGGGCTGTGGGAACTCGCAGTGCTATGTTCAGTAATATAGTGGTGACTGCTATTGGCAAATATCGAAAGCGTCACCTGATCTCTGACACGGAAGGCAGGACGAACTTGACAATCTGAGGGTGGCGTGTGGAGGGTGAGAGAGGTGGAGGTGGAGAGCACGTGTCAGCAGTTTTGCAGAAGACATACTGCGTGTGGAGGGGGCCCGGTGGGAAGCCTCTCTCACAGAAGACGTGGCCACAGTTATAGCTGCGTTTCAAATGTGACGGCACAGGTCACCACATCCAGCTTGAGTCCTCCGGGCAACATCTTTGCCACGTCGCAAGGTCCTCTAGATAGCAGAGCCAGAGGCAAAGACGAAAGCACTAACACTGTACTCAGGAGGGACAAACCCAGAGCCGCATGTGAGGAAAGAAGAAGAAACAAGACGGGGAGTCCAGGGAGACTCACAGCAGGGCATGTCGGCTGCCATTCACGACAGCTGCAAAGGAGCCCAGCAGAGGCTCAGCAGGGTGTCCAGGGTACATGGACATCCATGCTTCTCCTGAAGCAGGGCTGGAGTCAATGATTTCTTTGGGCTATCCCATGGATGGAAGACGGAAGGGGAATCTGTCTGCTCAACTGTCTTCCATCTCCCAGTTCTCACTGACTGAGATTCCCTGGATGGGAAGATACTTCCCAGTGGCAACACCGGTTCCTCAGCAATGTCCATGGGATTGCATCTGTTCAAGTCTGGAGGAAGAGTGGTGATTTGACTCCCATGGGCATGGCCTTCGGGCATATGGGCCTTGGGGCTCCAAGGATTGAACTCAGCTACCAACCTGCTGAGAGCTTGGAAGAAAGGGCAGCAGTGGTTGTGCAATCCAGGAGGTGCAAAATGTCTTTGGACGGAAGGCAGTTCAGGGACTCAGAAGATACACAAGGCTGAGGCCCAAAACACCCACTAAGGCATTGTTCAGCAACTAATATGCATCTCCAATAGTGAGGAGCTCATTGCTTCCTGAGGAATCTCTTCTTTATTAAGCAAAAATCTATGATTCCATACATATTTAACATCTTACTCTAGTTCTATCCTCCTAGAACCACAAAAACCAATTTCAACCCATAATCCATGTGATAGTTCTTTCATTTATTTGAGACTCCATTTGGGGGTATTCATGGTATCACTGGCCTGCCCAGTGGTCATTTCATGCTTCCATTTCCCCCACCTTCACATGCCACAATTAGAAAGTGCCTTATGGGTATCTGATTATTTATATATCTTCCCATGAAAGGTATGTTCTTTCGTGTGCATAAATGTTTAACTTACACAAAGGGATTGTGCTGTCGATCTCATAGTGTTTCTTACATTTTAAACGTAGCACTATGTTTTTAATATATGTCCTTGTAGCTATACTTATCCACGCAACCTGGCATTCACCACACCTACTTTGCCTCTTGATACTACAGAAAAAGAATACATCATGCATGTCATTTTTTGGGACTGTATTAGAATTTTTCTATTAATAGAATACATACCCAGGGGTGGAACTGCTAGGTCATGGGGTATAAATATACTTCAGTTGACTGAATATTTCCAGATTGATCTCTAAATACACTGCCTGTCTATATTTCCACAATAAACACATGAGGTTTCCTACACCTTTACTGACTTTTTTTTCACTTTCTACATTTTCAATTGATGTTTCTCATTTAAGTGAGAAGTGACATATCATACATGGTTTCTTAATCAGTACTACTTTTCTTTTTTAACTTTGTTATTGATTTGGGTTAATTTTAGGGTGCAAAGAATTAGGTTACAAGGTTTGCATTTGTTATGTAGAGTCCCTAAAGAGATGTGCCATACCTACACCCTAACATTGTGCCCGTTAAGTGTGAACAAACCATCACCCTCCCTCATCCCCACTCTCCATTCCCTCCTTACTGCGCCCACCACCTTGAATTCATTTGAGTTTTTCTTATGTTGGCATGTATAAGATCATCTACTGGCTTCATATTAATACTGAGTACATTAGATTCTTGCTTTCCCATTCTTTACCATTCCATTCCAAAGTATCACCATTCTTGGTGATACTTTACCAAGAAGAATGTGTTTCAACTCCATCCAAGTTGATACAAAAGTCTCCATCTTTTTTAATGTCTGAGTAGTATTCCATGATATACACATACTACAGTTTGTTATTTCATTCTTGGATTGCTGGGCATTTAGGTTGTTTCCACATTTTGGTGATTATAAATTGAGCTGCAATAAATAATCTATGTACAAATGTCCTTGTTATAAAATGATTTTTTTTTCTTTTGGGTAGATGCCTAGTAATTGCAGAATCAAATGGGAGATCTAATTTGAATTCCTTGAGGATTCTCCATACTTCCTACCAAAAAGGTTGTAATTTTTTTTTTTTTTTTGAGACAGAGTCTCACTATGTCACCCTCGGTAAAGTGCCGTGGTGTCACAGCTCATAGCAACCTCAAACTCTTGGGCTTAAGTGATTCTATTGCCTCAGCCTCCCAAGTAGCTGGGGCTATAGGCATCCACCACAACACCCAGCTATTTTTTGTTACAGTTGTCATTGTTGTTTTAGTTGACCTGGGCTGGGGTTTGAACCCACAGTCTTGGTGTATGTGGCTGGCACCATAACCATTGTGCTATGGGCACTGAGCCCAAAAAGGTTGTACTAGTTTGCAGTCCCACCAACTGTGCAAAAGTGTTCCCTTCTCTCCATATCCACACCAGCATCTGCAGCTTTGAGACTTTTTGATGTGGGCCATTCTCGCTAGGGTTAGATGATATCTTAAGGTGGTTTTGATTTGCATTTCTCTAATAATTAGGGATGATGAACATTTTTTCATATGCTTGTTAGCCATTCATCTGTCTTCTATAGAGAAGGTTCTATTCATCTTTCTTGCCCATTGATATATGGGATTGTTGGCTTTTTTCATGTTGATTAATTTGAGCTCTCTGTAGATCCTAGTTATCAAGCTTTTGTCCAATTCAAAATATGCAAATATCCTTTCCCACTCAGTATTAATATGAAGCCAGTAGATGATCTTATACATGCCAACATAAGAAAAACTCAAATGAATTCAAGGTTATCTATTTGCTTTCATTGTTGTCCCCTAAGGTGTACAGAGGCTTTTCAGTTTAATTAATTCCTATTTATTTATTTTTGTTATTGTTGCAGTTGCCATGGAAGTCTTCTTCATAATGTCTTTCCCCAGACCAATATCTTCAAGTGTTTTCCCCCATGCTTTCCTTGAGAATTTTTATCTTTTCATGCCTGAAATTTAGGTCTTTTATCCATCTTGAGTCAATTTTTATGAGTGGAGAAAGGTGCAGGTCCTGTTTCAGTTTTTTACATGTGGATTTCCAGGTCTCCCAGCACCATTTATTGAATAGGGATTCTTTCCCCCAAGGTATGTTCTTCTTTGGTTTATCAAAGATTAGGTGACTGGAAGATGTTAGCGTCATCTCCTGGTTTTCTATTCAGTTCCAGATGTCTACGTTTCTATTTTTGTTCCAATACCATGCCTTTTTGGTCACTGTGGACTTGTAATATAACCTTAAGTCTAGTAGAGTGATTCCTCTGACTTTGTTTTTATTACTAAGAATACCCTTGGCTATATGGGGTTTATTCTGTTTCCATACAAAACAAAGTACTAATTTTTCCAGTTCTTGAAAGTATGATGTTGTTATTTTAATGGGGATTGGATTGAATCTATAGATTGCTTTGGGCAGGAGTAGACATTTTAAGAATGTTGATTATTCCCAGCCAAGAGCACGGTATATTCTTCATTTGTTTTGTTTTGTTTTGTTTTGCAGTTTTTGGCCAGGGCAGGCTTGCACCCACCACCCCTGGTATATGGGGCCAGCGCCCTACTCCTTGAGCCACAGGCACCACCTTATTCTTCCATTTGTTAATGTCTTCTGCTATTTCTTTTCTTAGGGTTTGATAATTCTCTTTGTAAAAAATCCTTCATTTCTTTTGTTAGGTATATTCCTAAGTATTCCATTTTCTTTGATGCTACTGTGAAAGGAATTGTGTCCTTGATTTGCTTCTCAAATTGGCTGTTATTGGCATATGCAAAGGCTACTGATTTGTGGACCTGGATTTTATATCCTGAGACATTACTGTATTTCTTGATCACTTCCAGGAGTTTTGTGGTTGAATCTCTAAGGTTTTTAAGATCATATCATTGGAGAAGAGTGAGAATTTGACCTCCTCTACCCCCTTTTGGATGCCCTTTATAGCCTTCTTCTGCCTGATTGCATTGGCTACAACTTCCAGAAGTATGTTGAATATTAGTGGCAATAGTGGACAACTTTGTTTGGTTCCAGTTCTAAGTGGAAAAGCTTTTAGTTTTACTCCATTTGGTATATCAGTTGTGGGTTTGTCATACATGGCTTCAGTTTAAGAAACGTGCCACTTATGCCTATATTCTTAAATGTTCTTGTTAGAAAAGGGTGCTGAATTTCATCAAATGCTTTTTCTGCATCTATTGAGAAGATCATATGATCTTTGTTTTTGCTTCTATTGATGAAGTGAATTACTTGTATAACAGCCTTGTATCCCTGGGATAAAGCCTATTTGATAGAGTTATATAATTTTTTAATGTGTAGCTACAATCTATTAGATAAAATTTTGTTGAGTATTTTTGCATCAATATTCATTAGTGAACCTGGTCTGAACTTCTCCTTTTTATTTGGATCTTTTCCTGGTTTTGGAATCAGGGTGATGTTTGTGTCATAGAACGTGTTGGGGAAGATTTCTTCCTTTCTAATGTTTTGAAATAGGTTCTGCAGTCTAAGTATAAGCTCATCTTTGAAGATTTCATAGAATTCTAGGGTGAAGCCATTTGGTCCATGGCCTTTTTTTGTTGGAAGATTTTTCATTGTTTCATCAATCTCAGTGCATGATATTGGTCTGTTCAAGAGATTTCTTCCTAGTTAAGTCTAGGGAGATAGTGTAATTCTAGATAACACTTCATTTCCTCCATATTGTCCAATTTCTGAGCATAAAGATTTTTATAGTAGTTAGAGATAATCTCTTGTATCTCTGTGGTAACAGTTGCTGTTTCCCCTATTTAGTATCTGATTGAGGTTATTAAAGATTTTACTTTCCGTTTCTAATTAATCTGGACAATGGTTTATTGATTTTATTTATCTTTTCAAAGAACCAACTTTTCGTTTGATTAATTTTCTGAATGATTATTTTGTTTTCAATTTCATTTATTTCTGATTTAATTTTGGTTATTTCTTTTCTTTTACTAGATTTGGGATTGGATTGCTCTTCCTTTTCCATTTCCTTGAAATGATTCATTAGGTTACTGATGAGTTCTCTTTCTGTTTTTTGGATGTAGGCATCTAATGTGATACATTTATCTCTTAGGACTGCTTTTGCAGTGTCCTACAAGTTTTTGATAGCTTGTGTCTTCATTGTTGTTATGTTTGAGAAAGTTTTAATCATTTCCTCCTTTATCTCTCTCTTGATCCAATTGTCATTCAGCATAAAGTTGTTTACTTTCCATGTCTTTGTGTGGAAATAGAAATTTTTATTGGTGCTGAGTTCCAACTTCATTGCCTTGTGGTCTGAGAAGATACAATGTATAATTTTAATTCTTTTAATTTTATTGAGGTTTGATTTGTGTCCTAAGATATGATCTATTTTAGAGAAAATTCCATGGGCTGATGAGAAGAACATATATTCTTTAGCTTTGGGATGGTGTTTTCTGTATATGACTATTAAGCATAGTTTTTATGGGGTCACATGTAAGTCTCTCATATCTTTGTTTAGTTTCTGTTTAGATCTGTCCAGCTCTGTAAGAGGAGTATTAAAGTCCCTTGCTATTACAGTATTATAGAATACTATATTGCTCAGACCAATTAAGGTCTGTTTCATAAATCTTGGAGCATTTATGTTGGGTGCATAAATATTTAGAATTGAAATGTCCTCTTGTTGTATTATTCCCCTGACCAGTAGGAAGGGTCCATCTTTGTCTATTTTGAATTTAGTTGCTTTAAATCCACTTGTATCTGAAAATAAGATTGTGACCCCTTCTTTCTTCTGATTTTCATTTGCCTGAAATATGTTTTCCATCCTTAACCCTGAGTCTTACTTTGTCTTTCAATGCTAGACATGTTTCCTGGAGACATAATATAGATGGCTTGTGGTTTTTTAATCCAATCAGCCAGCCTGTGCCTTTTCACTGGGAAATTCAAGCCATTATCATTTATTCAGAGAATTGATAAGTATGGTAGAGTTCTATTCATCTTATTTTGTGAAAGTCCATTGTTTATATCATTGTGGAAGCTAGGTTTTGTCCTTTAGTTTCTGGGTGTTTAGTTTGCTGGTGGTGCATTTTGATGGTCAGGGTGGAAAATGGGTCTAAGTATTTCCTGTAGAGCTGGTCTTGTGGCAAATTAAATTGATGTTTGCACATCAGTAAAATATTTGATTTCTCCATCAATTTTAAAGCTTAGCTTAGGAAGATGTAGAATTATGGGCTAATTTTGTTTAAGAAGGTTAAAGGTAGATCACCATTCTCTTCTAGATTAAAAGTGTCAGTTGAAAAGTCTGCTGTCACACTCATGGATCTGCCCCTGTAGGTCAATTGGCACTTACCCCTGGCTGCTTGCAGAATTTTCTCTTTCATCTTGATTTTGAATAGGTTCGTGACAATGTGTCTTGGAGAAGCTCTGTTTGAGTTGACATGACTTGGGGTTCTATGTCCCTCTGAAAAGAGTATGTTGGAGGGAGAAGGCAAGATGGCTGACTGAAGCCAGCTTTTGGCAGAGGCTCTCATCCAGAGGGAGAAGTAATGACCAGAAATAACCCAATAAAGCAGAAGATTGGGAACTGAGCTGAGAGAGAGGATTGATAGGTTCACATCACTCCTGACACAAGAAGCTGGGACAACAAGGAAACAAATTTCAGATACGAACCCCATCCCAAAGAGGACAGGAACCCTTCCCCTTCCCCTCCCCACCCTGGACAGCAGCTTGAGGCAAGTAGAGAACAGAGGACCTTTTGTTTCACCGAAGGGGAGAGAAAGACTGAGGCTCCCTAAACAAAGAGATACTGCTGCAAGCCCAGGCAGTCTCTTGCCTGGGCCAAAAATTGACCTAATATTCTCCCTGCCTTCCTGAATTCCCAATCCACCCCTCTCTCCTCTCTTGTTAGTCTGGAAGACTACCCCCTGGAAAATCAGAGCATTTGGCAGATTTTTGCTAGGGCAGGACACCTCATGAGCTGTGGGACAGTTGCACTGAAACTATAACTTTAAGAGAGGCGGGGAGTCACAAGGGGAGAGAGAATTTCCCCGTGTTGGAAAGAGCATAGCTCTGGTCCCATGCTACTGACAAATGGGGACTGCAGCTCATGGTTTCCCACCTCGGCAGCCCACGGTGGGCAGCTCGGCTCCCCACCAGACTCCTGCAACCAGCAGCCCACAGTCAGTGACTCCTGCTGGCTCCTGTGACCCGTGCAGCCCACAGCTGGTGACCCCCACCCAAATATTGAGACCCATGGCCTAGGACTGATGACTCCCACCAGGCCCTTGCAACCTGCAGCACATGACCAGAGACTCTTGCCCTGCTTCTGTGACCAGAGACCTGTGGCTGGCGATGCCCGCCTGGCTCCTGCAAACTGCAGCCCATGGCCAGTGACTCCTGCCTAGCTCCTGTAACCCTGTGCAGCCCACAGTGGGAGACTCCACCCTCTGACTCCCCACCCAGCTCCTGTGACCCACAGCCTGTGGCCAGTGACTCCCACCAGGCTCCTGTGACCCGTAAGGCCCATGGCTGGTGACTTTGCCCTCTGGCTCCCTGTCTGGCTTCTGCAATCCAAGGCCCATGCCCAGCAACTCCTGCCTGGCTCCTGCAATGTGTGACCTGGGCTGGTGATTCCTCCCTTTGGCTCCCTGCACACCTCCTGAGACCCATAGCCCGTGGCCAGAAACTACTGCCCAGCTCCTACAACTCCTGAGGTCCCCCAGGCTGGCAACTCCGCCCTCCAGCTTCACACCCAGCTCCTACAGCCTGAGGCTGGGGGTCCGCAGCTCTGCCCTCCAGTTCCCCTCCTGGCTCCTGTGACCCTTGCAGCCGGTGCCAACACCCTCCAGCTCCCTGCCAGCTCCTATGACTTGCACACAGCAGTACCCCAGACCAGCAGCATTACCCCCACCAGTGACAGCACCATCCCTTACAGTGCTGGCAGTTCCTTGGTCCCTCAACTGGGGTCAAATTGAGCTGCCAGTGGACCCCTGCTGCCTAGATGCTGAAGACCTTTTGAACTCTCCCACCTGATTGGTGTTTGTGTCAACAGGGACAATTGGATTGCAACTCATGACCTGGGCCAATCACCTGGGGACCCACCAAGGTTGTATCCTGGTTGTGTTGTTGTGGGAGTGTGGGATTCTCCCCTTCCAGTTGTCACCTGTTGGGGGGGTGGGGTGTCTTAGTTACTTATATATCTCCACAGCTGAAATTTCAGCCCAAAGCCACTGATTCACTAGGATTGGACAGAGACTAGCTGAATACCCGTCAGCGCTATCTAGCCCCACCACACCGAGCAGGTGGCTGGAGTTTTAGGCAGTAGTTCTGAATGGGACTTTTGTAAAGCTCTAAGGGAAAAGCTGCAATCACCAGGCCCAGTTCTTTGGTAAAGAGCTGGTTAATTACAACTCCAGGAACCCTCAATTCAATTTCACCTTGCCAGCTTCTCTAGCCAAACAGTCAAAAATAATCATGGGGCGGAATCAGTGGAAAAACTCTGGCAACATGAATAATCAGAGTAGATCAACTAACTTTCCCAAAGAATGACAAAGGAGACACAACAAAAGATCCCATTTATAAACAAATGGCTGAGATGTCAGTAATCAAATTCAGAATTTGGATTGCAAATAAGATTAACAGAATGAAGGTAAAGATGGAATTAGAAATTCAGGGACAAATTAAAAGCTGTCTCAAGAAGTCAATGAATTCATGGGCGGTGCCTGTGGCTCAGTGAGTAGAGAGCCAGCCCCATATACTGAGGGTGGCAGGTTCAAACCTGGCCCCAGCGAAACTGCAACAACAACAACAAATAATAATAATAATAATAATTCAATGATTCAAAGATAAAATCACCAAACATTTTGACACATTGAGGCAATAACTTGCTGCCCTCAAAGATCTAAGAAATACAGTAGAATTCCTCAGTAACAGAATGGAACAGGCAGAAAAAAGGATTTCTTTCTTTCTTTTTTTTTTTTTAGAGACAGCGCCTCTAGCTGTCACCTTGAATAGAGTGCTGTGGCATCACAGCTCACAGCAACTTCCAATTCCTGGGCTCAAGCAAGTCTCTTTCCTCCACCTCCCAAGTAGCCAGGACTACAGGCTCCCACCACAACGCCCGGCCATTTTTTGGTTGCAGCTGTCATTGTTGTTTGGCAGGCCTGGGCTGGATTTGAACCTGCCAGCTCAGGTGTATGTGGCTGGTGCCTTAGCCCATTGAGCCACAGGCACCACGCCAGAAGAAAGGATTTCTGACATTGAAGACAAAGCTTTTGAATGTTCCCAAACACTCAAAGAGGAAGAAAAGTGGAGAGCAAAAACAAATCATTCCCTGAGAGAATTGTGGGGCCACTACAAAAGAGCAAACATTCGCCTCATAGGAATCCCTAGAGGAGAAGAGGATGGTCCAAAAGGCACAGATACTCTACTCCAAGAGACAATTGAGGAGAACTTCCCAAGCATGGCAAAA
>CAUYRH010124392.1:0-15597 GCA_963574655.1 Perodicticus potto | reverse complement strand
GCCCACATAACAAAATCCCAAAACCAGAGATGTTGGCGTGGATGTGGAGAAAAGGGAACACTTCTACATTGCTGGTGGGAATGCAAACTAATACATTCCTTTTGGAAAGATGTTTGGAGAATACTTAGAGATCTAAAAATAGATCTCTCCTATAATTCCTTTATTAGGTATATATCCAGAAGACAAAAAATCACATCATAATAAAGATATATGTACCAGAATGTTTACTGCAGCCCAATTTTTTTAATTATGCAGTTTATTTAAGAGAGTCATCTAAAGCAACTGGCTCATACACACAAGAGTTGTTGCTTACAGAGAATAGATGGGAAAGATATTAAATGACATACAGAATTGTCTTTGCTAGGTTTGACTACTTCACTAACTTTATTATTGTGAGAGACTGTGTGACTGGATATCAGTATATGGGGCTTTGTACAAGAATATGTGTTTGGCAACCATAAAAAAAATTACTCAAGATTCTCCAAATTTGTGCATTTTCATCTGTAAAATTCTATAAGGTTTTTTATGAGATTAAGTCATAGCACCTTGTAATGCAGCAGTTCTTAGTTCCAATCTCCCCTGAGAAAGATGCTCTGGGCTCCTAATGGGGATAAAGTAAAGATCAGATAACGGTAGGTAGGTAGACTTCATCAAATAAGGAGGCACTCCAACTCTCACACACCAAACTCATTTATATATTCCAAAAAGCCAGAGGATATTTGCAATAAGTTGCAAATATAGCCACAAATTCTTCACAGCTAATTCTATCAAGAAATGCCACCTGCTGGCTGAGTGCACTAGTGGCTTTGTCCTGTAATCCCAGCTCTCTGGGAGGCTGAGGCAGGTGGATTGCTAAAATTCAAGATCAGCCTGAACAAGTGCAAGACCGTGTCTCTACTAAAAACAGAAAAACTTAACCACACATGGTGGTGCATGACTGTAGTCCCAGCTACCTGGGAGGCCAAGATAAGAGAATACACAAGCCCCAGAGTTTGAGGTTGCTGTGAACTATGACACCACGGTATAGCACAATTTGCTGCCTTATTGAATCATGAGGAAATGCTAACCCATTAAGTTTTAAGTCATTAAGTTTGGGAGTTGTTTACAATATAGTAAAACCTGACAGATACACAGTCTTCAAAGAAATTCTGTTTCCCAGCAATTTCTTAGTGCTTTTGTGGCTCACGTACTCCCACATGCCTGGAATGCCACAGGGAGAAGGTTCAGTGAATGAGGGAAAAGTCATAGGCTGTCCCTGGCCAAGGCATGTTCTTATTACTATCACTATGAATATTTGTCTTTATATAGCAGTTGTCACTCGAGAATACCTGCTATGAGCCAGACACTGGACTGTGTTAAAACTTTATAATTCGTACTTATTCATAACTTTATTTCATCATATTAACTATCATCCAGTGGTTTTTAAGTCATTTTATAGAAAAGAACCGTATGACTCAGGTATTTTGAGTGACTTGCCCAAGGTGATGCAGCTGATAAAATCAAAAGCAGTATTGAATACTATTCTATTTTATTAAAATAAAACTTAATGACTTACAAAATCCATCTTCTTTTTATTTTGCTATTGCAGACTCTGTTATTGTTGTAAAGCACATTTACCCACTGCACGATAGTAGAAGTCCTGGCCTTTATAGTAAAAATGTCACCAATGCATAATAACTAGGGTTATATCAGGTCAAAATACTTGAAAGTCAGACCTAAAGAATTTCAAAATATACAGAGTCTTATAGAATGTTATAACTGTTAATTAGAACTAACATAAACTTCTGTCTAAATAATGTCTTAGAGAGCTAATAATGATGCAAACTATAATGGTACCTCCCATTTATATTGACCATATTTTATTTGTGAAATCAATGGCATGTAAATAGTGCTTCTTTTTGTATGAAAGGTCTTTATTGGCAGGGGATGCTACAGAGCAGCATTAAGGAGGAGAGCAGAGAGAAGAGAGAGAGAGAGAGAAATGGGGAAAGAAAGGAGAGGAGAGAAGGTAGAGGAGGAAAGAGAGAGAGAGAAAGAGTGACGAGACATGTGGGGGAGAGGAGAGAGAGAGAGAGACGAGACACACGGGAGGAGATGGGAAGAGAGAGAAAAGAGCTAAATAGTGCTTTTTGAGAAAATTATTGAACAAACTATTTCGAACTCCAGGTTTTATTCCCACCACTAATTTATGAAGAGAGTCTTTTTATTAGACAAAGACAACAAGTAGGCTTCTGTCAAAATGGTACATCATTTCTCCGAATCTAATTTACTGGTAATTTTGCCTTATGTTAAAATTATGACCTGAAAGCAGAAGCAGCTAGAGCAAGGTTCCCTGTGTTGTAGCTGAATGAAGCAGGCAGAGGAGGGAGACACAAAACCAGGGTAAAGAAGAAAGCTCATCTGTTCTCGCCTGGTGCCTGGTTTTGCCTTGCTTGGACTCTCCCTTCACCCCACAGGATGTGAGATCTGAGAAGGCACCCTTGACTTCCCATCCAAGACACAATTCTAACCACACATGATTAACACCCAAACTTCCTAATTCAAGTTGAATTTTTAACTGTAACTAACTGTAACTGTTAAATTTTTGGGCCACCATCCAGAAAGATTTAGTTCACTTGCCAAATCTTAAGGAATTTCTGTCAGATACAAATCAGGTAAGTCTGGATACAGGAAAGAAGATAAAAGCATGTTCTTCACCTCACCGCAAGGAGGATGCTACATGGTAAAGGGAGCACATCTCAAGTGGAACCCCCAAACCCTTGTGGTTCACACTGGCAGAGCCTAAAGATTGCCAAGGCCATCTATAGGGTCAAATAGGTACCTTGTGGATTCAGAATCCACATAGAAGGAGCCCCTCACCCCTCACAAAGACTCATGGCTTGCCCTTGTGGCATCCCTTCTCTATTACTCAACAGCTGTGTGACCCTGGGAATATTCCTTTGCCTCTCTGAGCTTTAATGTTCTCCTTGTAAAATGGGGATAATATTGAAGTATGACAAGTGTTTTTAAAGAGTCCTAGAAATTTTCATTCCAAATGATATATATGCACATTCCTTACAACTGTCCAATGAGGTACTATCAATGCTTCTAGCCAAAGACTCCAGGAGTACACCTTCGGATGAACAAGTTGGTTTTATTGTTCATTGCAAAAAGGGAGAAAACTCATATGAGGAATTATACAGTATCTTAGTAAGAGGTTGTTAGAACCAAAGAAGAAACACCAGTACGAGAATACTATATTAAGAAAATTATTGGCTTGGTGCCCATGGCTCAGTGGTTAGGGCACCAGCGACATACACTGAGGCTAGGGGTTCGAATCTGGCCTGGGCCTGCTAAACAACAATGATAACTGCAGCAACAACAAAAAATAGCCGGATGTTGTGGCAGGTGCCTGTAGTCCCAACTACTTGGGAGGCTAAGGCAAGAGAATCATTTAAGCCCAAGAGTTTGAGGTTGCTGTGAGCTGTGATGCCACGGCACTCTACCAAGGGCGACATAGTGAGACTCTGTCTCAAAAAAAAGAGAGAGAGAGAGAAAATTATTGCAAAGAATTAGTTTATGCAATTGTGGGAATAATCTCAGGAAGTCCAAGATCCATTGGAGAGTCTGTCTTCCAGAAGGGCAGGCTGTCATCATAAAGGGCAGACTGGAGCTCTCAGCACAGCCAGAAGCTGTCTGTGTCCACAGTGGCATTTCTTCTTCCTCAGAGAAGTCTCAGCTCTGCTCTTACCCCATTTCAACTGATTGGATCAGGTTCACCTAGTTTACCTTTGATAATCTCTTACTTGAAGTCAAATAATAATTATCAGATTTAATGCCATCTACAAAATAATTTAATAGCAACACTTCAATTAGAGTTTGAATAAGCTGACCATAAAGCTATTGCAAGGTTTGGGCTAGAATTAGGTGATTATGCGGAGGATCTAAGAAAAGTGCAATGGCATCATCATAGCTCACAGCAACCTCAAATTCCTGGGCTCAAGCAATGGATGTCTTAATACGTCTTATCTAGAAGGAGAAAGGATTATATTGAGGCTAAAGCTATAACTGGTAAAGCAGCAGTAATTGATACCACTAGGAGAGAGGTATGCTTGGTCATTTTTGTGGTTCAGACAATATTCATATTCATCTGTGTTCAAACATGATTACTGAACCTTGTTTTCTGTCTTGATATGTGGTGGTCTTGGAGTAGCTACCTTAATCTGATGTTAGATGAAATTATCTGTGTTTTACAGAAGAACACCAAAACCTAGCTATGAGTGCCATGCTAGCATATAGCCACA
The DNA here is from genome assembly GCA_963574655.1 of Perodicticus potto. Classification (NCBI taxonomy): domain Eukaryota; kingdom Metazoa; phylum Chordata; class Mammalia; order Primates; family Lorisidae; genus Perodicticus; species Perodicticus potto. The sequence continues at coordinate 11,314 of CAUYRH010124392.1, read as the reverse complement.
CTAAGGCCTAGTCAATTGTATCCAGGCAGCCCCCGGATGTTAGGGCATTTTTTGTCTCAGCTTTTTTTAGTCTGAACTGTGAGACAAGACAGAGTGCTGAGAAACTTATAAGGCCATCTAACAGGGACAGAATGATTCCAAGTGGAAACTTCATTAATCTGTGCTTTCTATAAGAGAGAAAATATTCTGAATAAAGAATGTCTTTTTCTAATGACTATCTTTAGCTTAATCCCTAGTCCCTTTTAAATATAGAATTTTAATGTTGCAGAACAACAAACATGAAAAGATCCAGCAGTTTAAGGAAAAGAAACTAATTTTCTAAGTCACAGCAACTCCCCTTATTCCACTTTCAACATTCAACTCAATATTTTTAAACTTAAAAAAAAAAATCTTAGTGTAATTGAGCCATCCAGAGCTTTCTTGAACGTAATCAGTGTCCTTAAATTTCTTTTAAACATAGTCAGGCAGCACCAGAACACAGAGCATAAAGATTACTCAGGGAAAAGAAACAATCTGTATAAAAGATCCTTCAGCTGCTGTAAGCAGCACCACATGACATTATAACCCTTTTCATTGCCCTGGACAAAAGATCCACATGACATTATAACCCTTTTCATTGCCCTGGAACTTTCAAGATCTTGAGAAGAAGAAATTACCCAGCTGGATCTATATAAGTGGAAAAGACAAAGGTATTGCTTGGCTACCACCCACATAAGATGATGAGGTCAACATAAAATTTGGAGAATTCCTAATGACTGTAAAAGCAAAAAGAAAGACTGCTAACCCACGTGTAGAAGCCAGAGAAAGAGGAGGGGATGGGGACTTGCAAGTAGGAAAATCAACTCTGAGAATTCCTGGGAAGTTGCAACCCAGAAAATCCTGAAGACTACCGTACTACAGACAATCTCATCTACCCATGAGGCTGTTCAGAAGCCCCCACCCTCTTGCCACCAGCAGATATACACACATGAGAGAAGATTCTGATTTAGTGTGCCCTCCTCCAATCACAGATCAGGTCCACGCTAAGTGGAGGCTGCATCACAACCAGGGAATTCCCCTCTCTCCTTCAAGGACTCTTAATACAAACTCTGCATGTGGCAATTGAAGTGTCATCACGGAGGATTTTTCTGATTGGTCAAAGTCTGATCTGGCTGGGTTTGGTTTGGTTGTCTGTAGATTTCCTTCTCAATCTTCACAACTGCTCTACAACTTAGAACAGCAACTGCTGGGACCACCTTGGGAAAAGGATGATCCTACACACAGCTCTGATGCTGGGCTCCCTCACCCTGGGCGTTATTATGGGCCCCTGTGGAGGGGAAGATATTGTGGGTGAGTACACAGCTGAGGGATATCCTCTGGAATAGGAAAACAGGACATTGAAAAGAGAGAGACATATCCTGAGAAACAGTAGAGATTTCCCAAATATTAAGAGATTTAAAAACTATGGCTGTTCCTCCTCAGGAAACCAGAACCCCATCCTACTCTTTGCTACCTGTGCAGTTGAGAGTTCACCAAGGATATTACTCTGCTTATAATATTGGACACAAGGAATATAGCCTGGAAGTCTTCATGGCATTCCATCATGATTGCCTCGAAGATTAGGGATGTTTCCATGAGTGGAATATTTCTCATTATTAAAAATTTATGAACTATGACTCCCAATTTTCTCTGAACAACTTTAGAAATTTTTATGTATCTCCTATAGTCTAAATACAGGTAATGGTTCCACAAATTATGTATAGTATGTAGATACACAAAGAGATAGACTCTTTCATTGTCTCAGACTTACATATATTTCCTCAGTGGGAACTGGCACAGGTGGGGAGTGAGTGGGTGGCAGAGCCCAGGAGTCTGAGTGTCTCTAGGCAGTCATTTAGCACACATTCCACACATAATCTTGGCTAACTCATGTGTGTTGCCTCACGAGTAATCAAATAAAATGGGTATGTAGATATGCTGTGTAAATTGTGAAAACATATGAATGTCAATGCTTATTACTTTTTGACTTATTATATTACAGGCATAACTTTATATTTAGGCAAAATAAGGAATATCTTTATTTTTCATTTTAAAATTGGGAATTAAAAACTTGGTAAATTAAATTATTTTATTCTTGAATTATCAACCCAAATTACCTGTTCTTCGCCCCTGTCAAGTGAAGTGCAATGCAAGGGAAATTGGCAGGCCTGGCCTAGTTGTTTGATCTTTCAGGCCCTCTGTCTTTGGTGTCCACCTCTTTCCACCCTCTCTTCATACATTCCTTTATTCCTCTTTCTTTTCAGCATCCACGTCCAGCTCCCTGCTGTTTTACAGATAAGAACTCTGAGTTTGCAAGAACAAAAGTTGAAAAGTCAAATAGTTTAAAAAGAAAAGTGAAATAGAAGGTGCTCTAATCATCCTCAGGTTCAAACCCGCCACTCTCGGTTTATGGGGCTGGTGCCCCACCCACTGAGCCACAGGCACTGCTCCATCCTCAACTTTTTAAACAATGGCTGCTCCCATTCTGATTGTGTACGGTAGTGGAAGTTTCACTCACTTCTCCAGAGCACTTGGCTTCTTTGTTCCAAATTTCCTTTTTCAACACCACCAGAATACCCTGGCCAGGCTTGACTTACCCCTTAGTCATAGTGGGTGCAGTACTGAGGGGCTGCCACACCTACAGGGATGCATGAAAATGTTTTAATTTTTTTAGTTAGGGGGAAAAATGATGTTTTAGAGTCTAAGAACATGTTTTAACTTTTAATCCAGATTATATTATATTCTTTAAACAAATACTCTCATAAATAGCATTTTCAATATTTTTATGGATGAAGCGGCCCATGAAAGCAAGTGTACTGGGCTCACAAGTCATGATGCAGCCCTTGTCATCCCCAGTCTTGACCTTCATATGGTTCTGCTACATGTGTGCCTGTCTGTCCTCCCCCAAATCTATATGATCCTAGAAAATAGTAATTGTCACTCAATAATCATTTTTGAGCACACAATGAAGTGAGTTTGGGGGATTCCAAGATGAAAAGTCATGCTACCTGCTCCCTAGACCATTCACAGACTACTGTTGAAAAGAGTACAGGGTGGGGTGGCGCCTGTGGCTCATCGAGTAGGGCACTGGACCCATATACCGAAGGTGGCAGGTTCAAACCTGGCCTCGGCCAAACTGCAAAACAGAAAAATAGCCGGGCGTTGTGGCAGGCGCCTGTAGTTTCAGCTACTCAAGAGGCTGAGGCAAGAGAATCGCCTAAGCCCAGGAGTTGGAGGTTGCTGTGAGCTGTGTGACGCTACGGCACTCTACCCAGGGAGATAAAGTGAAACTCTGTCTCTACAAAAAAAAGAAAGAAAGAAAGAAAGAGTACAGGGTGAAGGAAAGCAGAAGAATCATTGCTGAGGAGGAGAGTGGACATAGCTGAGGCTATAACTATGACTAGGTTCCAGTTGGCACAGCAGTCTGATGTCCTCCAGAAATACTTGGCTCCCCAGGACAAGGATTGAATGAAAAGAGTGATTGCAAATATTCATGTTTGAAAAAGTTTTCAAGGTTTATTACTTGCTTTGGAGTGATAAGGACAGGAGGCTTTAGTAGAGGCCTGTTAAGTGATCAACCAAAGTAGTCATGCTGGATAGGGAAGAAAGTGAGGTGGAAGAGAAACAGACTAACTTGGGGAGCAGGACCTTGGGATGGAGGGCTTAGAGGTCATACATGGTCAAAAACATAGTGATAAAAGGACTTAGCTAAAAGTTTGGTAACTTAGCAGAAGTTTGGTAACTTCAGCAGAAATTCCAAAGATGAATCAGAGTTCTCCAGGACATCCTAAAAGATAACTTTATTTCAGGGAGAAAACCACTAACATCAGTAGTTCAGTTTAATTGGGAGTTAATTGTGGAGGATGTTAGCGTCCTTGTCACAGGACTCATTGCAGTATATCATATTCACTCCTTCTCTCCCACTATTCAGTGAGCTCCTTGACAGAAGACCATGCCTGCCTGGTGTTTAACTCTTTGCCCCTGCTATGTCTGATTCCTGTTGATGCCCAGTAAATGAGGAAGGAAGGGTGAAATGGTTAAGGGCTCATATACATACATGTCTTGACAAAAATACCCAGGTAGCTTCGTTTGGGTGGAGTCATTCTGCTCTGGTTGCCATTCTTTGAAAGACTAATGCACCGTACATTTGAAAAAACGGTCTTAATTTTCTTTGAGTCCTCAAGTGAATGTGTCAAGTCAGAAAATGGAGAGAGATTAATATTTTCTTCTAAGACAAAAACAGAGATGAGGACTGACAGAAATCTAAGACTATTAAGCTTCCTTTTTTAATTTGAAAAGAAATCAAGTGCTCTCCTCTAAAGACTGCTACTTTTTTTGTTAGCAAAACAGAGACCTTCAAAGCATTGTTTTTACACATATTTTATAATGTTGCTGTTTTTGTTATGCCGTTTCTTATACCCTATAATAAAAGAAACTCTTTAAAATAATAAGATCCTGTGTGACTTCTTCAAAAGGAAGAAAAGGAGTACTTGTGTAGAAAATGTCTTGCTCTGAGCCAGTCTTGGGAAGAGGAACCGTAATAAATGTGCTATTAACTGATGAAAGAATTAAGTAAGAGATGAGATTTAGGAAGCTGAATCTCGGAGTACCTAAACACTATGACAACTCATTCATTCTTGCTTTCATTCAACTATAATATTTATTACAAACCTATGATGTGCCAGACACTGAGTTAGCAGTCAGGGAACAGCAGCAAATAAGATGTGACATTCTGCCCTTGTGAAGCAAACATTACAGTGGAACAGACAGACTGGATTCTAACTGAACAACTACCAACAGTAAGTGAGAAGGAAGCAGGTGATGAGAATGTTGTCCAGACAATGTGCCAAGGATGAAGCCCACAATATGTGGAAGTCATTTCTGTCACTTTGTTTAATAAGGTTTTTTATCCCTGTTTTCTGTCTTCCTGCTTGTCACCTTCACTCATCAGCTGACCACATTGGCACCTATGGCATAGACTTCTACCATTCTTATGGCCCCTCTGGCCAGTATACCCATGAATTTGATGGAGATGAGCTGTTCTACGTGGACCTGGAGAGGAAGGAGACTGTCTGGCGGCTGCCTGAGTTTAGCACATTTTCAAGTTTTGATCCACAGGGTGGACTGACTGAGATAGCTAAATCGAAACACAACTTGGAAATCCTGATTAAACGCTCCAACTCCACTGCTGCTCCCAACAGTATGTGTCTATCATCCTGCCTCTCTTTACTGAATCTGTCCCTTCATATCAGGCCACACTCCCTTCTTCCCTATGGGTAGCTACCCACTATGTAAGACTCCTCCTTCCCAGGGAATCCTCAGAGTCTCATGGTACTTGTAGAAATCTTTTCACAAGTCACACTAGAAAAATGTAATGCAAGTCTTTACTCCCATATTACTTTCCTCAAGTCCTTCAAGGAGAGATCACATAGATCTCCTACCTTAACAAGCACACTCACAGAAGGAGGGCACATTGAAAAAGCAAAGGCAAAACATAGCATTTCCCAAGCAGAAAGAAAAGGAGAACTGTTCAACTATCAAATAAGGAATTCTCTTTGGGAGGATGCAGTGCAGAACTCCAGGGCAGAGATACTAGCAGTCTCATCAGTGCTGTTTCCTCACCATAGAGGTTCCTGAGGTGACTGTGTTCCCCAAGTCTCCTGTGATGCTGGGTCAGCCGAACACCCTCATCTGTCTTGTGGACAGCATCTTTCCTCCGGTGATCAACATCACGTGGTTGAGCAATGGGCACTCAGTCACAGAAGGTGTTTCTGAGACCAGCTTCCTCTCCAAGAGCGATCATTCATTCCTCAAGATCAGTTACCTCACCTTCCTCCCTTCTGATGATGTGATTTATGACTGCAAGGTGGAGCACTGGGGCCTGGACAAGCCACTTCTGAAACACTGGGGTAACACTTTTGGTAACTTCTTGTCTGTTAAGTCCAAAACATCTTTAACTCCCAAAGCTTATTTTCTATACTTTTTTCAATACTTGTTAAGCCTTTAACTCCCAAAGCTTGTTTTCCATACTTTTCCAAAGGTTTCCAATGACTAACTTCACTCTCTTCCCTAACCCTATTACCCCAAGTCTCTGCAGATCCTCTGTCACCCCATCCCATACACATGCACATGAACACAGTCTGTATTCTGACCTCTGAAACTTCTCCTTTGCAGAACCTGAGATTCCAGCCCCTATGTCAGAGCTAACAGAGACTGTGGTCTGTGCCCTGGGCCTGGCTGTGGGCCTTGTTGGCATCGTGGTGGGCACCATCCTCATCATCCGAGGACTGCGCTCAGGTGGTACCTCCAGACGGCAAGGGCCCTTGTGAATTGCACCTGGAAGGGGAGGTAAGAATTCAGATTTGTTAGAGCTGGAGCTACAGTATAGGAAGAAGGAAAGTGGGAGGAGGTTGTACAAGCAAATTTTGTAAAGTTGTAGGAAAATCGGAAAGTAACATGGTGATGGCACAGAAGCTCCCTAGGACCCACCAATCTTATGTCTGTCCTGTTGCAGGTGCATTGTCCATCTACAGGAGCAGAAGAGTGGTCTAGTACTATTTTCTGGCCCAGGTCATCATCCTTCTCTCCTCCAAATGCTTCATCTCTCACCTCTTCTCTGAGTCCTAAGGTGCTGCATCCACTTAGAGTTCACTTATGCTTGGAATTCTCCCCCAACCACTTGAATTATTTTTCTTCTCTCAGTTGTTACCTACTACAGAATACCTGGGATATTCCAACCAGCTACCTAATCTCTCAGTGACCCTTATCCAATACATACCTGAAAGCAATAAATCTTCCCTTATGAGGTCTTTTATTGGATTTTTTTTTTTTTTTTTTGTCTTTCATTTCCGATCTGACTAGGATCATGGCTAAATCTGGAAGACCCTTATGGTTCAATCTCATTTCCCAGATTGTGTTCCATGCCCACTAACACAAAACCACCAAATATAGCCTGATAACATTTGGGAGGGATATCAAATGATTGTTTATTGAAATTATTTTCCTTTGTACTTTTTAACTAGTTGGGAATTCTGTTGATGTCATGAGGGTGGTGGCCATTAACATTGCAACCCATACACTGGGCAGTTCCCAGGATCTCTTTAATGGTTCCAGAGAATTCTCTGGCTAAAGATTGGTGTCGCATCTGTCTAGCAATGTTGACAATCTCATCAAAAGTGATATTTCTGTTGTGTTTAATGTTTTTCTGTTTTTTTCTGTCTCTTAGTGGTTCCTTGAGGGCTTTGATGATCAGGGAAAAAGCAGAAGGTACCACTTCAATCTGGGCCTGTCTGTTCTGAATGGTTAGTTTCACTATAATTCTCAGACCCTTCCAGTCACCAGTTTCCTTGGCAATGTCACCACCAACTTTTCTTGGAGACAGACCCAGGGGCTGATGTTGGGGGCAGAATACATGAGGCACTGATCTCGCCACCACCACCTGTGCATCTCATATACATGACTTTGATCTCTTTGGGTTCAAACTTAAGAGGCATGGTGGAGGCGCCTGGTGTCAGTTGAACACAGATTCAGGATGACTGAAGAAAGTTGTATCTTGGCCTCAGAGTCAAAAGAGTCAGAGTCAAAAGCCAAAAAAGCAACTTGATAATATTTTTAGATTTTAGCAGAAGTTAATACTTCTTTCTTCCTAGAGTTCTCACACTTGGCCACTGCCACACACCCCTCAATTCAGGCATCATTGAAAGTAATATGTGCCTTCCATCTGTGATGTATATTTAGTACAGCAGAAATAAACTATAATAATTTAGCTTTTTAAAGTTATGACAGAGAAGTAAGTTAGGAGAAAAGAATTTGAATCTTGAAAGTATCAAAAGTCATAATTTTGATAGCAAAAATCAATAATTTTGGCCAAAACTCTAACTTGTAAAAAGTACATGATGATAGTAGAAATTTTCCTCTCTCCCCTCCTTACCCTTGAGGTGATAAAAATTCTGTAGGCAGAAAAATAGAAGAAATTCAGAAGAGCAATAGAATGAGACAAAGATGTTGGTGTTTGAGAAGAACCAAATATGTTGCCCTTACTTAAAGTTAATCACATGAGAAAAGTGATAGGGCTTAGAAACCACAGACATATTTAGGAGTCCTAGTTGAAGAGGCCTAGCTGGTGAAATCTTGCTGGACAACCACATAGATTTCACTGTGCCACAGTGGTATGTCAGAGACAGTACAGTAAAGTAAACATTGCTACAAATGCTTCTAGGCAGATAATCCTAAACTAGGGTCACTGAATCTCCTCGCTATCCCTGTGTGCCCTTGAGATCAAGAAAATGTCCTAATACTCCCATCCTCTTCTTCCTTACTTCTGGCTAAGGAAGGGATGAGCCTCTGAGCAAAATCATAGACAGGACAGCACAGTTGAGATAATATAGTAGTAGCTGTACCACCAAATTCCTCCACCAAAATTCCTCTACCAAATCCACTATGTCCTAGGGGAAATACTTGCAGAGGAAATGAATCAATACATAGCAGCTGTACCACCAAATTCCACCACCAAATTCACTGTATCCTAGGGGAAATACTTGCAGAGGAAATGAATCAATATATGGGATTCTCTGTATCTCATGAATCAGTCTAAGACCTCACTCACTCCAAGATAACTTGGAGTTATTTTGCCTCTTGAAATTAGTTTAGGTACCTTTCTTTAGACTTTCCACTCTGTAAACCATTGGGACTATACATTGCATCTAGGATGGTATTATGGAACAGCTATAAAACCTACAATGTTGCTTCTGTCCATGCCATCTGCATAAGTGAACTTAAAACTTAATTGAGGAAAAAAGATAAAACATTAGCAGAAAAAGAGATACAGTATAGTTTTATGGAAAGAAACCTAAATCTAGGACTTAGCATTTTATAGCTGGAATTGTAAACTTTATAACTCTATATAAATCATTTAATATTTCTGAGCCTTATTTTGTTCATTCATAAGGTGAGAATAATAATACTGTCTTAATGAGTTATTGGTAGGATTTGAATAACATTAATATTTAGTCAGGGCCTAAAACATAGTATAAAAATATATAATAAAATATTGCTAGTTATATTCATAATTAACTTATAAGAGGAGTATATCATATGACATAAAAGTACTTTATTTGTCTGAGTACTTTAATGATTTAGGAGATTCAAACATAAAACTATGGATAAGTTTATTTTCATAATTGGAGTATTTCTTTTTTCTTCAGAAAGATGGATGCTGAGATTGGGTTAGGCTGAGTGATTAGGTAAGGTAGATCAGTCAGTGACATATTACTTTTTAAAAAGTTGCTAAGAAAATTATTAGGATAAGAAGATGTAATATTCAAGTTTAGATTTTTATATTCTGAAAAAAGAAATGTCCCTTCCTTATGACCCGTAAATTTTAGTCAATATATATTATTAGAAATGTTATGCATATTTACTTTGGCAGGAGGGTAGGGAAGGTTCAAGGGAAAAAAGCTACCTACAAGGGAGAGGTAGAAGAATGATTAAAAATATGGACTAGCAATTAATAAATTGCTAGGGAACTGAAGCATGAAAATATAGGTCAACTAAAGATTCACAAATATACCAGGAAATTTTTGAACATAAAATATTCTAAATAGGATTTTGAATAAATTTCATGTGAATATGAATGATTGATTTTGGAAAAAGTATATGTGTGTGCAAGTATGTGTGTTGTTGTAACATAGGGTTATAATAAATGACATTGTAACTAGATTCCCAGATATCTGCAAATGATGCCCTATTTAGATAACTCCCCATGAAATATTAAAGAAAGTATATTTAATTGAATTTCCATTTTATTATATGCATTCATCAAATCATCATATGATTTTAATATAGCAAATTAAAATTAATCCTTATCTGCTGAAAGTTAAAACTGGGATTATCAGATGACACTACTATAAACAAAATTGTAAAAATGGCCAACTGGAAACTTCTAGATCTCTTCTCCCCACACACAAAAACCAAAGCAACAAATAACCAACTATATTTTGACCAAAATAACTAAAAGGGAACACAAGAGAACAGTAAAGAAGCAACAGAAACTCTCTACAGCACAGAAACCCAGATGGCCACATAGAGAAGGGAAACAAAGACCTTGCCTCCGCCACCCTATCTCCTCAGTCAGGATCATTTCAGAAACAGGAAGGATTTCTCCCTGTGGGGTAAAGGTAAATAAGAGGACCCTAACAGCCCACATCACCACCATAAGCACCAGCAGTCTTTGGTGCTAGAGACTCCTGAAATCCTTTACAAGTTTTGAGCCCAGCTGAGGGTGGTTCTTGGAGTTTACAAACTAAGCTATCCCAGAGAAAAATCTGAGTCTATCCCCACACCATGTGGAGTAGCATGGGTAGCAATATAATAATACAGGGCACTAGATGGCAGTCTGTAGCCAGCTTTCTGCAGATGCTCCCATCCAGAAGGAGAGTTAAAAGACAGAAATTTAGCAAGAAAGCCAACGGTTTGGAACTGAGCCAAAAGAGAAGGTCGAAGAACGCACATCAACCTGCTGGAGCAATCTGCGACCCCAAAGGTACAAACAAAAGGTACAGAGCACATCACCCAGGGGATGGGAGTCCCCTCCCCCATGAGAGCGGCTCACAGTATATGCCATACCTCCATACAAACAAGTGACCAGAGTTCAGATGTCCTCCCACTCTACCCTACAGGAAAGACCCTCTAAAAACTGGACCTCCTTCCCCTACTAGGGTGCTGTGGCACTCTCCTGCCAGGCTTAAAACTGTATAAAACTGTATATATTCTCTACCTGCAAGTTGGAACTCCCAGCACTCCCCTCCACTCTCACCCTGAGGTCTGGAGGTCTGTCCCCCACGGAGTCCAGATTCTTGGACACTTTCTCGAGGGGTGTGGACAGGATGCGGGCTGTTACTGGTCTGTGCAGTTTTCCCAGCTCAGGAGTGGTGAGAGGAATAGTGAGCTGAGAGGTGGCCGAAGTGGAGAGGTGGTCCCCTGAGGCACCAAGCGGCAGCACTGAGAAAGCTTTCCTAAAGTTCGGCGCACCTGTCCCTCAGGGAATGACAGCTGAGACAAAGGGCTGAAGCTCATAGACTAAGTCAGGACTATTAGCAGCCCAGTGTCTCTTCTACAGGGCAGAAATTCTGCAAACTTGTTCTGTTCTATCAGCTTGTTCATCTACTTTACATCAATCAGGGACAGGGCTGGAATTGAATGAATCACCCCAGCCCCTATCAAGTACCCAGGTTGTCAGGCCTCACCTCCCCCCTGCCAACCACAACATAACTGGTGGACTGGCTGAGGAGCCACAGAG
>CAUYRH010124387.1:0-11223 GCA_963574655.1 Perodicticus potto | reverse complement strand
TGATTGGCCAAACTAGAGAAACTGTCAAGACTTGAGTTTTGCTTTTTGTCTGCTGTGGTCTAAGTTTTAATTTGGAGATAACTCTGCAGACTTTGAAGTGATAAGTCATCATTTAGCAATGCTTTCCACAAAGGAGTTTTCACCAGACGTGGTGGTAGGTGCCTGTAGTCCCAGCTACTTGGGAGGCGGAGGCAGAAGAATTCTTGAGCCCAGGAGTTGGAGGTTGCTGTGAGCTGTGATGCTACAGCACTCTACCCAGGGCTACAGCTTGAGGATCTGACTCAAAAAAATAAATAAATAAAAATAAAAATAAAAATAAAATTAGCCAAGTGTGGCCATATACCTGTAGTCCCAGCTACTCAGTAAGCTGAGATGGGAGCATCCTTTGAGTCCAGGGGTTTAAGGCTGCAGTGAGTTCTGATGTGCCCCTGTACTCCAACCTGGGAGACAGAGTGAGACCTTGTCTCTAAAGAAAACAAAAAGTAAAGTGCAGAATAAGACATAAGGCATTTGCCTTTCACAGAAACAAAAGGAAATATAAAAATATGTCAGTTTATATTTTCTTGTATATCCATAAAGAAACTCAGAAGGGCCTTTTTTGTGACAGTGAGGACATATTTAGTGTTAGTGGCAAATGTCTCTTGCTTTGTAAACCAGTTTCTTGCTCTTGCTCTGTAAACCTATTTTTCTCTTCCTCAATAAACTTTGCTTCATGCTTAAAAAAAAGAGAAATTGAGAGGGAACACAGTGTATGGCAGTGGGCAGAGTGGGGACTTAGAGAGAGAGGGCGAGACCACACTGCGCGCCTTTCAATTGTTCTTTTTATAGAGGCAGAGTCTTGCTGTGTTGCTCAGGCTAGTCTTGAATTCCTGGGCTACACGGATCCTCTTGCTTTAGCCTCCCAGAGTGCTGGGATTACAGGTGTGAGCCACCATGCCTGCTGACATCTTTTAAGCTTTTCCCCTTCTGCTTCACATCACCAGCTTACCATGGAGAAGCTGGTAAGAAAGGAGATGCTACCTCTTTTGGTTCAAACCACAGGGAAACCTTCACCCTGGTCCCACCCCCAACCATTATACCCTAATCAGGCCAATCTCCTTTTTCTGATCTCTTGAGAAGCTTGCTCTGCTTTCTCCAGAGAGACTCTTCACATTATGTGCTAAAATTTTCACACCCTTGTGTGTATGTGTGTGTAAGTAAGAGAAAGAGAGAGAGATGTTATCAGTCATGATATCCAAGCCAAATTTTGGGTAGGGATCCATTTTGCCTTTTTGGACCTGCCACAACGTATTTTCAGGCCAATTTCCCAATAATCTAAAGGAAAAAACCACCTCATTTCCTCTCTGTTCTACTGCTGTTTTTAATACGTCCAGAACTGTTGTACAACACCAGATGTAGGGACGTTTCCCTACACAAATCAATTCCTCAGCTCTCCGGACACCAACTGGATACCCCTCAACTCGATTACACCAGCATTTAAGGGGCCAGTCCCACAAGAGTCCTCCTGCCTCAGAAGCCAATCACTGGTAGTGGGTCTCCAGTTATCCACATGTCTGTCTGATTTGGCTACAACTCAAGGGTTGCCCAAAACCCCACCTCAGGTTTTATTACTTGCTATGATGGCTCTTAGAACTCAAGGAAATATCTACTTAATGTTTATTGGTTTGTTAAAAGGATATGATAAAAGATACAGGTGAACAGCCAGATGAAGAGGTACACAGGGTGAGGTCAGGAGCTTCTGTTCCTGTGGACTTGAGCTGTTGCACCCTCTCAGAAGGTAGGAGTGTCGCCCTCAGGAAGCTCTCTGAATCCTGTCCTCTGGGGGGTTATGGGAGCTCTATTTTTCTTTTTTTTTGAGACAGAGCCTCAAGCTGTCACCCTGGATAGAGTGCCATAGCATCATAGCTCACAGCAACCTCCAATTCCTGGGCTCAAGCGAGTCTCCTGCCTCCGCCTCCCAAGTAGCATTTCTTTTGGTTGCAGCCATCGTTGTTTGGCGGGCCCGGGCTGGATTCGAACTTGCCAGCTCAGGTGTACGTGGCTGGCGCCTTAGCCCGTTGAGCCACCAGTGCCTATGGGAGCTCTGTTGCATAGGCATGACTGATTAAATCACTGGACATGGGTGATCAGTTCAACCTTCTGCCCCTCTAGTTCTAACCCTGTCGTGACAGGGCTGATTCCCTGGTAACCAGATCCATTCTTGAGGTTCACTAGAAACTTCCAGCCACCAGCCATTCATTAATGTACACAGACATTTATCACTTTAGAGATTCTAAGGGTTTTAGGAGCAATGCACTACAAAACAGGACAGAGACAAAATGTGCACTTCTTATTGTCACACATCAATTGCAGGTTTTTTTTAAAAATTACCTATTGACCAGGTGGAATGGCTCACACTGTAATCCTAGCATTCTGGGAGGCTGAGGCAGGAACATCCCTTGAGCTCAGGAGTTAGAGACCAGCCTCAGCAGCTCAAGACCCCATCTCTACTAAAAATAGAAAGGTTAGCTGGGTATTTTGGTGGCACCTGAAGTCCCAGATCCCCAGGAAGCTGAGGCAGAAGGAATGCTTGAACCCAGGAGTTTGTGGTTGCTGTGACCTAGGCTGAAGCCATGGCACTCTATCCACGGCAATAGAGTGAGACTCTATCTCCAAAAAAAAAAAAAATTACCTATAGTACAATTGACTTTCTTTTAGTGTATAGTTCTACGCATTATGCAACAGGCATAGATACACATCCAGCACCACAACAACTGAAATACAGAGTACCCAAAAAATGTATAGAGATTTTAAGAAAGGAAAAAACTACATTAACATTGTAATGCTAAAGTCATGTTTGACTTCTACAATTATAAAAGATACAAAATATGATATACAGGATAACAAATGTTAACATTATATACATTTTCAATATCAGTATTATATTTTTAATACCGTTTTTTCCTTTCTTAAAAATGTGTGTATACATTTTTTAGCACCCTCTGTATAGAACAGGTCCATCACCTCCGAATTCCCTCATGCTTCCCTTTCATAGCCAGACTCTCTCCTAACCCTCAGGTTCTCCACATCAATAGCTTTCCCTTTTCCAGAATAACATATAAATGAAATCATACTATTAAGGGAAGGGAATTCAAACTCTGGGAACTAATTTAAAGAGGTTTATTCTGAGCTGAATATGTACGACTTGGAAAGAGGAAGGCCCAAGAAGCCTTTCACAAGCGGCCCCACTATGGTTGCATTATAGTTTGGTTTTAAAGGAGCTTAGGAAATTTCACCCCAAAATATGACTTCTTGGTTTAAAGCAGTGTTTCTCAACCTTCCTAATGCTACAATGTATTTTCATTGTTAAAAAGGGGACGCGACCCACAGGTTGAGAGCTGCTGGTCTGAAGAGTATTTTGCTTTAGAGGCCCTTAGAGATCAGCAGGCTTTGGAAGGGTTTTTCTATCTGCATAAAACCAGACAGGCCCACCACAGTAACAATAGACTTCCCTTCCCTTCTCTGTTATCTCAAACATATTACAGGAAAGAAGATGAAGGATGCAACCCAACCTATCTCAAATCATTTTACATAGTATAAAACCTGCCTCTCAGGTTAATTTAATTTGCAAAGAGAATCATTTACAAGCTAATCTTTCCCCTCATCCATTCATCTTCCCTAGTAACTATTTATTGCCCCTAAACAGAATTAGCAATATTCTTCAACTCCCTCTCACCTTTAAAAAGAAAGTATATATATATATTGCTAACCCCCAACAGGTTATTGGCTAACCACTCTGATTATTCCCCTGCACATGCTAGATAAACCTCCTTCCTTTTTCTGGTATTAATCTGCCTTAATTGTGAGTTAATCATTCAGTGAACTTTTGGGGGAAAGGAGAAGTTTCCTCTCACCCCAACAGCTTTATAAATTTTAGGGAGACAGGAATTACAGGTAAAATTAAAATCAGTACGTGGAAGATGAATATTGGTTTGGCCTGTAACATGAGGGGGGTGGTGGTTACAGGTGATAGGTGAGTTTAAGATTCTTTGATTTGTAATTAGTTAAAGAAATGAAGCTTTGGGCGGCACCTATGGCTCATTGAGTAGGGCGCTGGCCCCATATACCGAAGGAGGCAGGTCCAAACCAGGCCTTGGCCGAACTGCAAAACAGAAAAATAGCTGGGCGTTGTGGCAGGCGCCTGTAGTCCCAGCTACTCGGGAGGCTGAGGCTAGAGAATTGCCTAAGCTCAGGAGATGGAGGTTGCTGTGAGCTATGTGACGCCACGGCACTCTACCAAGGGCAGTAAAATGAGACTCTGTCTCTACAAAAAAAAAAGAAAGAAAGAAAAGAAAAAGAAATGAAGCTTTATCTAAGGCAGTAGTTCTCAACCTTCCTAATGCCTCAACCCTTTAATACAGTTCCTCCTATGGGTCGAGACCCACAGGTTGAGAACCTCTGGTAAGGCTTGGTATGTTTTAAGATAAGGAAGTCTGTTAATTAAAGACAACCCACCAGACATTAAGCACAACTCAAGTGATCTGTTAAATAAATTGATGGTCTGCAGTTGTAGTTTAAGTTTGTAATGTATGGGCTCAGGCCCGTTATTGATTTAGTATCTTATTGTTATACAGAATACCTCTAAAATGGAAGGGGCATAAGAATAACTCCCTTCTCATGGCCAATAACTCAACTGGTTTTTCTGGGGTCCCCTTGACCAACAGGGGGTCAATCCAGTCAGCTGGAAGTCTTAAGATTTTAGTTTAGTTCACAGTACATAATTTAACGCTTTGAGACTGACTTCTTTCAGTAAATAAAAACATTTTTACTTTCATAATACCTTTTGGATTCATTCATGCTGTGGATCAGTAGTTTGTTTTTCTTAATTGTGGAGCAGTGTTCTAATGTCTGGCTGCACCAGTCCATCCACTCACCTGTGAAAGGACATGTGGGTTGTTTCCAGATTTGAGCAATAAAGCTACAGACACTTGTATCCAGTGTTTAAACTACAATCTGCTATCAACACCTGTATACAGGTTTTTATGGTCAGTATGAGTCTTTATTTTCCTAGGGTTGAGGTGGCTGGGTCATATGCCTGCGTATATGTTTAACTTTATAGAAACTAGCAAACCACTTTCCAAAGGTTTTGTACCATTTTGCACGTTCACCAGCAATGTATGAGCATCCTAGTTGCTCTGTATCTTCACCAGCACTTGGTATTGTCAGTTTTTTACTTTTTGTTTTATATATTGTGTTTTCTGGGGGGGAGTTGATTTTGGGGTTTACTAGTTTCTTACCATGAGGGGGGTTTTCTTTTTTTAAGAGACAGGGACTCATTCTGTCACCCAGGCTGGAGTACAGTGTTGGGATCATAGTTCACTACACCCCACACTGGGTAATTTTTTATTTTCTTAAAGAGAAGTTCTTGTTGTATTGACCAGGTTGGATCACTGTGGTTTTAATTTGCATTTTTCTTTTTGAAACAGAGTCTTACTTTGTCACCCTCAGTAGAGTGCTGTGGTGGTGGCATCACAGCTCACAGCAACCTCCAGCTCCCGGGCTTAGTTGATTCCTATAGCCCAAACTACTTGGGAGGTTGAGGCAGGAGGATTACTTGAACCCAAGAGTTTGATGTTGCTGTGAGCTCTGATTCCATGGCACTCTAGCCTGGGGAACAGAGTAAGACTCAGTCACACACACACACACACACAAAGGTACTAAATGACATGAATGGATAGAAATGAAAAGTGGAGTTCAGGGTGAAATAAAAGAGAAACTGCTTGTGATGGCACTATGATGCCAGGCATTACCATGTAAAGGTGGAAAGGCAATTGAGCAGTGGAGCCCTGGGTGCGTTCAGTGAATATGAAAGTTCTGTTAAGAGTAATAGAACTGGGCGGTGTCTGTGGCTCAAAGGAGTAGGGTGCTGGCCCCATATGCTGGAGGTGGTGGTTTCAAACCCAGCTCCAGCCAAAAATAAATAAATAAACCTTAAAAAAAAAAAGAGGAATCGAACTTATTGTAGAATAAATCCTCAAATGCACAACCTTTAATTGATAGGAAGCAAATTAGCAATATAAGTTCAAAGGTCATTAGGAAATCATTACTAAATTATAACATGGACAGAAAAAGCACAAGGCAGATGTTTCTGAGCAGAACCCTAGTATTATCCACAACATGTGTGTGTGTGTTTTTTTTTAAACATAAAAAGCCTTTGTATTTTAAAAAACAAAAGGAATTTAAAATAAAGTGACATGGAAAATGCTTGGGAACATAACATATTCAGAAAAATTCATGTATTTAACAAACATGCATTCAGTAACCAGGTACTTTTCAAGCAAATAGAGAAATAGAGACAAAACCCACAAACTCTACCCATAAGGAGCCTAAAGTTTACTGGGTTAGACATTCAAGTTGCATGTAGGCATAGTGGTGCAAACACAAAAATCAAGAAATTGGTTGTGGTATGCTACTTTCCATTACCTTTTTTTCAAGGAGTTTGCTACAGTATTTTTGCTTCACACATGGAAACAGTGTTTTAATGTAACACGCTGAATATGTCTGCAGATACAACTCAACATCAGCTATACACACATTTGCCCACATTGGTTCTCATCCTTCAACTCCTCTTTCACATGTTACATCGGATCCATTAGCTGCTACTTTCTATGCTGCCTTGAAAAGGAGACCCAGAACGAGCCACTGCTGAACCCCTGTGGTCACAACTACCCTGGACTCCTCTTGCCTGGATTGCTGCCATAGCTTCCAAGCTTCCACACTTGCTGCACTTCCATTCATTCTCAATGAAGCAGTAAGAGTATCTTTTTCTTTGTCACAGCTCACAGCAGCCTCTACTCTTGGGCTCCAGTGATTCTCATTGCTCAGCCTCCCAAGTAGCTGAGACTTGTACAGGCACCCAACACAATACCTCGCTATTTTTAGAGATAAGATCTCACTCTGGCTCAGGTTGGTCTCGAACCTGTGAGCTCAAGCTATCCAACCATCTTGGCCTCCCAGAGTGCTAGGATTATAGGCGTGAGACACTGTGCCCAGCCAGGAGTATCCTTTTTGATACTCAGAAAGGATCAGAATCCTTCCCTGCTCAGAATCCTCCAAGTATTCCCATCCACCCTGGGTAGAAGTCAAAGTCTGTACAAAGAACATAAAGCTTTACTACATAACCTGTCTTATTTAACGTTATCTTTCTGATACCTCCTGCTGTTCTAGTCAATGTAGCGTACCCCTGCTTCAAGGTTTGTACACCTGCTATTCCTCCTGCTTGGACAGGAACACTCTTTCCCAAGTATCTCATAGCTCCCTCCCTCATGTTCTTCAGGGCTTTACTAAAATGTCACCATCTTAGAAAGGTCTTCTCTAGCCACCACATCTAAAATTTCCACACTGTATCCCTCCTATAACATCTCCTAATGTCCTTTCTCCCCTTAGCATGGATCACTATCTCACTTATATTTTACTTACTGTTTACCAATTAAAGGGCAGAGATGTGATTCACTGATCCCCCCCCCCAAGAATCTAGAACAGTGCCTATATAAATAATCCATTTAATAAACATCGGTAGAATGAACAAATAGAACACAGATATTTCATAAAAGGAAATTATTTATTCAGTCCACAGATATTTACTGACTACTTTCTATGTACAAAGATTTTTTTAAAGGAATGAAATAAAACAAGAGAGATAGTTCCTGATTCCAGGAAACTTACAAAAAGAAACTTTAAACAGTTTTCCACTCAGAAAACTTACTGCACAACAGGACATAAGAAACTAATTCTGTAAAAATCTACAGATGGCATATCAGTTACCCTTATAAAACACCCTGGAACCTAACAATAGCAGTAATTATATTACTGTTCATCTGCTATCTCCAAAGAGCAGCAAAATCTTTCATGTTAGTGGTAAACCACACTCACTTCTCAATGTCTATCCAGTTCTGGAATCCAATTGCTGGAAAACAGGCAGTATTAAAGCTGTCTTCATGGTGCATGAGTCTTTGAGGAAAGAGGCCATGATCATTCTACAGTGCCTGGCAAAGAGGGATATAAATGTGAGTTGTTGACCACCTAAAGGGAACAGCCACAATCTGTAGCTGTCCCCAGAGCATTTCAGAGTAGTCACAACTAATATTTAAAACTTCATTAATTTGACAAGTGCACTGGCTCACACTTGTAATCCTAGCACTCTGGAGACCAAGGCAGAAAAATTGCTTGAACTGAGGAGTTCCAGACCAGCAAGAGCAAGACGCCATCTCTACTTTAAAAAAAAAATGACCTAGGCATCATGAAGGGGATGCCTGTTGTCCCAGCTACTTGGAAGGCTGAGGCAGGAGGATCACCTGAACCCAGAAGTTTGAGGTTGCTGTGAAGTAGGCTGATGCCAGGGCACTCTAGCATGGGCAACAGAGGCTCTGTTGCAAAACAAACAACCAACAACAACAACACAAACTTCATTAATCCTGCTAAGAAGAGAGATAAAAGAATGAGGAAAAAAAATTCTTGCAGAAGGTAGGGGGACTGAGCAAATTGGTGGACCAGTAGGATCATTCAGCTGAGCTCTCCTAGAATGACTGGGGAAAAAGATAGAACCAAGCTATACATTGTACAGGGACCTTCCCTCAGAGAGCAGAGCAAGGAGGTGGTGAGCTGGATACAGCCTATGATCTAGAGAGGTGGAAATCTGATGAATAAGATAAGTGATCACTGGCTGGGATGGGCTGCCCCACTGCCCCCAAAAGAGGTCCAAGATGAGAGGAAGCCTTTCGGGAGTTGTCAGTTGTAATGGAAGTTGTGTGTTTAGTGTAAACCTTGGAAGAGTGGGTGGACTCTAACAGTATACAGCAACCAGATTTGAATGCCAGTTGGAGAGGACTTGCCGCAGGTTTGGTAGCTGTGAGGCAGCCATACTGAGAAGGTCTCAGTGGCCAGGGGGCAGCCACTGTGGGAAGGTCTCAACAAGGGCCTAAAGCACAGCTGTCTTATTTCTACCTGCCAGGATCAGAACTCCACTGTTGAGGCAGGCTGAGGGACTCCCGCATACCACAGGAACTGGAATCAGGGACACTGTGAGACCTGTCCTGAAGGACTTTTGTGAGCTATAAGATGCCAATCCAGGTGGCTCTAAATGCTGAAGAAACAATCAGGCAATCACTAAGGGCAACTAAGTTTGGAATAAGGACCACAGAGGTGCTGACAGTGCTCTGTCTCATAAAGAATCCACAGTGCCACCTGATGTCCTGGTGACATATTGCAACATACTGTCATCAAGAGCAAGGACTTGTGTTTGAAACAAAGGAGACAGTGAAAAGGAAAAAGGAAGACAAGGCAGTGAACAAGAAGAAAAAACACATGAGGAAGAACCAACAGAAAAATTCAGAGAATATGAGAAACCAAAACAGAGCAACTCCACCAAGGGACCATGAGGAAGCTACACAGAAAACTCCACCTATAAAGAATTAATGGACTTGACAGAAAGGGGATTTAAAATATGGATGATAAAGACAGTCAAAGGAATGGACAAGAAAATGGAAAGACAAAACTAAAAGTCAGATGACAGATATGTAGAATATAGAAAGGATATGGCCGAGCTTAAGGAAATGAAGGACACAATCAAGGAATGTAAAAATGCAGTAGAAAGTATCAAAAATAGGTTAGACCATGGAGAAGAAAGAACCTCAGAGCTAGAGGATAAAGTTTTTTAGTTAACCCAGGTAGTTAAAGAGTCAGAAAAGAAGAGAGAGAAAGCAGAACAGGTGCTTAGAGAACTATGAGATTCCACAAAGCATTCAAACCCAGGAATAATAGAGATTCCTGAAGGAGAAGGAGACTGTCCCAAAGGAATGGAAGCCCTACTGGAGACCATCATAAATGAAAACTTAGCAAATTTTACTAAAGACTCTGACACATTCCTTTCAGATGGCTATCGAACCCTGGGTCATCTCAACTCAAACAGAGCCTCTCCGGGACACATTATAATGAACGAGTCCAAAGTCTGTCAAAAAATTTCTTCAAGCAGCCAAGAGTAAGCATCAACTGACCTACAGAGGCAGAGCCATTAGGATGACAGCAGACTGTTCAACTGAAACTTTCCAAGCCAGAAGAGCATGGAAATCCACCTTCAACATCCTTTTTTTTTTTTTGCTTTTTCTTTTTTTTTTAGACAGTCTCACTTTGTCACCCTTGGTAGAGTGCCATGGCATTATAGCTCACAGCAACCTCAAACTCTTGGGCTCAAGTGATCCTCTTGCCTCAGCCTCCTAAGTGGCTGAGACTACAGTTGCCCACAACAAGATCCAGCTATTTTTAGAGATGGGGTCTTGCTCTTGCTCAGGCTGCTCTTGAACCCATGAGCTCAGGCAATCCACCGGCCTTAGCCTCATAGAGTGTTAGGATTACAGACATGAACCACCATGCCGCCTTCAACATTCTTAAAAAAAATAATTTTTAGCCCAGAATTCTCTATCCTTCTAAACTAAGCTTCAGATTTTATGGAGAAATCAAACCTTTTGTGGATATGCAAACACTGAGGAAATTCATTACAACAAGATCAGCTCTACAGGAAATACTCACACCTATTTTCAACAGTGACCATCACAATGGACCACCAGCAAAGTAAACACTCAGAAGCTAAAGGTCAAAACTTAGCTTCCACAATGGCACAAAGGACAAAACTACACATGGACTTTCTCATAAGAAGATGAATAAAACTCTAACACACTTATCAATACTCTCAATAAATGTCAATGGATTGAATTCCGAACTGAAGAGGCACAGGATGGCAGATTGGATAAAAAAAGCACAAGTCGGGTGGAGGAGCAAAGATGGCGATCTGTAGCCAGCTTTCTGCAGAGGTTCCCATCCAAAAGGAGCGTTAAAGGACAGAAACTCAGCAAGAAAGCCAATGGTTTGGATCTGAGCCAAAAGAAAAGGTCAAAGAGCACACATCAACCCTGCTGGGGAGACCTGAGACCCCGAGGACACAAACAGAAAGGTACAGAGCACATCACCAAGCGGATGGGAATCCCCACCGCCATGAAGGAGGTTCGCAGTATACGCCATACCACCATACAAACAAGCCAGCAGAGTCCAGACGTCCTCCCATCCTACCCCATGGGAGAGACCTTCTAAAAACCAAACCTCCTTCCCCTTCTAGGGTGCCGTGGCGCTCTCCAGCCAGGCATAAAACTGTATATACTCTCTACCTGCAAGTCGGAGTTCCTGGTGTTCCCC
>CAUYRH010124385.1:0-28109 GCA_963574655.1 Perodicticus potto | reverse complement strand
TGGCAGCAGGGAGTAGGTGACCTGGGCGTTGGTGCCTGAGTCTCTGTCTGTGGCGCTGATGGTGCCGATGTGCAGGGCGGGGCTGTTGTTCTCGCGGACGAACAGGGTGTAGGAGGTTTGAGTGAAAGTGGGGGCGTTGTCGTTGATGTCGGAGACCAGCACTGTTATGTTTTGCTGAGTTTGCAGCCTTGGCGTCCCTAAGTCAGTGACCGTGATAGTGATGTTGTACTCAGCTTGGCTTTCTCTGTCCAGGGCTCCATTTGTCATTAGGATGTAAAAATTGTCCACAGAGTGTTTCAGCAGGAATGGCAGGTAATCTTGAATGTAACAAACCATCTTTCCATTTTCTCCAGAATCTCTGTCTATAATTCTGAAAACTGCCAGTACCATCTCAGGAGAGTTCTCAGCAATGTGGTTGGAAAGTGATGACATGATCAGTTCAGGAGGATTGTCATTGGTGTCTAATACCTGGACCAAAACCGTACATCTTGCAGAAAGACCCCCACCATCAGTAGCCTGTATATTTATTTTGTAAGACTTTACTAACTCATAATCAAGTAATTCTCTGAGAATGATTTCTCCAGAAAGAGGATTAATTTGAAAAGTTGTGGAAATATCTTCAGCAGCATCAAAAAATGAATAGGACACTTCAGCATTGACCCCAGAGTCCACATCTTCTGCAGAGACTTTAACAATCAGGGACCCTACTGGGCTGTTTTCTGGAGTATGAGCCTCATACAGTGCATGAGCAAACTGTGGGGCATTGTCATTGATGTCCAGGACCACTATTCGTATAGTGGAAGTCCCAGATCTTGGTGGAGACCCACCATCCACAGCTGTGAGGGTTAAAGTGAGCTCCTTCTGCTCCTCCCAGTCCAGCGCGTTATCCAGCACTAACTCCGGATATATCAGACCTTCATCACTGTCACTAATTTTAATATGGAAAAAAGAGTTGGAGTTGATGGTGTAGTTTTGGATTCCATTAAGTCCTCCATCTGAATCCTGTCCTCTTTCTAGTCGAAATGCTGTCTCTTCTGGTGTGTTTTCTAGTATTTTTAAGACCATCTCTTTGTTCCGAAACGCTGGTGAGTGATCATTTATATCCCTGACTCTCAGCTCAGCCTGATAAATCTGAAAAGGGTTCTCCATTAAAATTTGGAAATACAGCATACAGGGCTCTGTGAGGCCACACAGTTTCTCTCGGTCCAGTTTCTCATTTGTGAGCAAATCCCCAGTATAAGAATCCAGAAGCAAGCGTTGTTTGTTATCATCTGAAACCACCCTGGTTCCCCTTGCAGCCAGCTCTCCTTCTGCTAGTCCCAGATCTTTTGCCAGATTGACTATAAATGATCCTCTTTCTGTTTCCTCTGTTACCCAATAACGTCTAAGCCCAGAACCTGCCAAGGACACTCCCCAAAATAGAAAAAGAAATACAACTTGCCTTTGTCTTGGGAAGCAGAACCCTCTGACCTCCATAGCTTGCTGGTTCCTTATTTAGCAGTCACAACCTTAGCGCCTGAGGTAAACAGCAGTCCCAAACCTCAGACTTATGTCACGTACTAGCAAGGACCTAGTTTTTCGTCCTTTTCGTTTTCCAGTCTTGGGCTGCTACAGCGTTTTTTCCTCAGCGTATCTGTCTGGATCTTCCTCTGTTTTTGTTAGTGACTTGCGTAGTGTTCTTAATGTCCTCCCCTTGTCTTTTTAGCTTACAGCGCCACCGTGTGGTTTCCAACACATTCAGATGGCTTTATCCAATTTTTGTGTGTTTGTGTACACATTTATAAAATTTGGGGACTCGTTTAAATTTTTATTTTCTTTAGTTTGTTTTGTAAAAAATATTGTCGAGGTAGAGAACTGTTTAAGTTGTTGGTATTCTTCATTGCTTCATGGGAAAAGTTAAAAATTAGCAGTTGAAAAATGTTTCTGACAGTAACTCTGTGCACCTCCCTATGCTAGGTTTAGCTCTGTACTAGGCTTTTTATCTCTGACACAACTCTTATGCAACCAAAGGGAAAACTGTATGAACCTTCTGGTACCACCAAACATCATGTTATATTTTGCTTTTCTGGAAACATTGAGGATAGAAACACCAAAACCTAACAAAAGAACCTCATTTTGAAACTTCTTCAAAATCTTATATTGCCTAAACACAATCATCACTCTATAATCCAGAATCTGAAAGGGGTTATCCATTAAAACTTGGAAAATAGCCAGCTGAAGAGCCAGTGGGCTGGATGACAGGCAAGGAGGGGGACCTCCAACCCCCACCAGAGGCTCCAATAGCCAAAAATTCTGGACAACTGCCGAGGAGACACCTGGGCCTTGGTGTCTCCTTCACTTTACACTTAGGACTAAATGTGGAACCCCCATTTCCTATGCCTAGGTCAATTTCTTGTGAATTTCCTAGGCCTCAGTTCCATGAATGGACTGTATCCATTCATTGATACACTCATTCACCTTGCCTCCCGGGGAAGGGACTGTATTCATTCGTTTCCTGGCCAAGGAACCCATACACCTATATATACCCTGAGACTAAAGGCCTAAAGGAGGAGACGGGAAAGACCGGGAGAGAAACGGAGAGAGCTTCTCTCTCCCCACTTGAATTCTCTCCCTCTACCAGGAGCTTTAGTGTTTTCTGTATTCTTTTCTGTATATAAATTCTGTCTTACCACTGGGGGGTGGGGGGGGAAATAATGTAATGAAGAATAATAAAATAAAATAAAATAAAAACAAAACAAAACAAAATTTATGGAGCACTGTTTAATCTTGCTCCACAGCCCCGAGGCTGAATTGTACAACAGCAAAAAAAGAAAAAAGTTATATTTCTTGAGTGGCCTCAATAACAAATTCAAGGTTTCCATGCACATCTTAGATCATGGTTTTAGAAGAAATAACACTTCTTTAGAAATTCTGTCTCTTCCTTTCCCCTCTCCTGAAAAAGCTAGTGAACTGCCAAGCCCAAAATTCTGAAAGCTGGAAATGTGACTTGCGTTACTTGTACTGTAATCTTTTGCATGTGGTAACATCGGTGACTCACAAATAGTACCATGAATCACAATTAAAGCTAAAAACGCAGGATTTGGGGGAAAATGTAAAATTACATTTTTAGCAGAGTGGTGTTTGGCCTCTAAGTAATGTTTCCTCTCTCCCGTCCTCTGCCTTCTCCCTTTCTTGGTCCAGGCTCACACTGGTTTCAGATTTTACCCAAGGTTGAAGAGTAAAGTGTTGCATACCTTCAGAAAAGCTTTTGCCTCATTTCCAGTTTTTTCAGGACAATTTTAGATAAGAATCCATATAACTATGATTTACGGGTATTGTCACATTTATCTGGAGAAAAGAAAAACATAAAAATTTTGACAGGGTTTACCTGACCCTTCTAATTTCTCAAAGAGATGGAGGACAATTAAAAGAATTTATAGCAAATTGTGGAAAGGACTAATTTAGTGGTTTGTCTTAAAAAGAAATGAAAAAATTATGTTATAAGAGAGTCAAAATCTTTAATCATCCTTTTTTGAAATTAACTTTTCTTGTATAATTGAATGATTTTTGCTTTCTTTTCTCTACCAACTGGAAAGAACTTAGTGGTTACTTTAGCCTAAATAAGCTTGAAATTCACTAAATATCAGCTTAAAATATTTAAACAAAACTTTTTGCATAGGAACATTTTTCTAATTTCCATAAATTTAATCTACTAAAATCTAAAGGCCAGCTCAGAAATTTTCTTGGCAGGCAAGTATAGAGAAAAATTAAAGCTATTGGTTTATTTTTCTCAAACCCTGAAAAGGATACCACCTCTGCAAAGTGCACTGTAAACCCCTTTGCTTCCACATCTGATAAATCAGACAATCACTTACTCCAGTGACATTTATTGTTGATGGAATGAAAATGCAGTCATCACATTGTGAAATAATTTAAGTGAATTCACATGCACGCAACTTACCCCATGTGTAAAGCAAATCGAACACAAGCAACAGGGTATCCATATTTGGGAACAATAAATGGCATATAAATGTGGAATGAATAAAATGTAATTAAATGCTTAATCATTTGAAATAACTATGCAATGACAAATATATATGAGTAAGAAAAATTCTTTTTTTACTCAAAAGTTTTTCTCCAGACTATACTGTGAGAAATTTTCCCACCAGACCTGGTGAAGAATTGAAGAAAGTAAAATATAAATGCCCCGCTTCTTACATGTTGATTCAACAAACATTTACTAAATACCAAGGTCTAAAATAGCACAATCCCCGCACGAGTGCACAAACAATTCTCTACTATGGTGAGTATTACTCCTGAGATAAAGGCAGAAGACACTAGGGTTGCAAAAGTAGAAATATATTATCTGCTTTCAGACATCACAGGACATTTCATGAAGAAGGTAAATTCTGAACAGAGTAAGAAGTAATCACAAGCAATGCCCGAGAAAGCTGCGGCAGTTGCAACGTTGCGGAAGAGAGAGAGATCCTATTATGTTTTTAAGATTTCTAAGTGTTTGAGCACAGCTAGAGTCTCTGAAGAATAAATGGGGGAGAATGATAACAGTTTGCCCAAAGCCAAAATGATATTGAGGGGCCTCCGAGAGATTTGTCTTGGCTGTTTTTTCCTCTTGTTTTGGCTTTTAACCATCTGTTAAATTCATTCTTTTTCATCAGTAGAAAATTGAAAACAAGAAAAACATAAAGAAGAAATAAACTTAATTTATTTTTATTTATTTATTTAGTTTTATTTCCGATTAATGGGAGGGTACAATCAGGTTACAGTGTTTGCATTTGTTAGGTTAACATCCCTGTTGTAGTCGTGTCCCTCACCCAGGAGGTGTGCCATGTGCCCTTACATTGTGCCCATTAGGCAGGAGCTCACCCATCGCCCTCCTGTCCCACAACTTGAATTGAATTGAGCTTTTCTCTTATATGGACACGTATTAGGTCCTCAACTGGCTTCATATTAGTATTAAGTACATTGGGTACTTGTTTTTTCATTCTTGTGGTAGTTTCCTAAGAAGAATGTGTTTCAACTCCATCCAGTAAGCCTACTTTAAATTCTATCAACAAAGATCATGTGGCCTGACTACGTGCTTTGTTCCACAGCCCAGCTTCTCACAGCCTTGGCCTTGCACTATTAACTGATCTGAGACCACAGGCAGCAAGTTAGACTGTCCCAACTCTCCCAGGACCCACCATGCTTCCCCCAACTCTCATCAGAATTTTCTCCACTTATTTTCCATGATAATTTTCTCAGTCTTGGTTCCTTCAGGGGATTAAATTTTCCCTAGCTCTGGCACATAGTCCTTTGATTTTGTGGGATGTGGTTGCCATTTTCTACTCTTGGCTGAGACTCCAAAGTTATAAACAGCAATAACAAAAATAAATAAATGGGATTTAATTAAATTAAAAAGCCTCTGCAAAGCAAAGGAAATAATCCGCAAAGTAAACAGACACTCTACAAAATGGGAGAAAATATTCTCAAGCTATACATCTGGAAAGGACTGATTTCCAGAATCTACCAAGAACTCAGACAAATCCTCAAGGATAAAACAAACCTCATCAAAAAGTGGGCAAAGGAATGAACAGAATTTTTGTAAAAGTAGATATACAAATGGCCAACAGATATATGAAAAAAAATCTTTAACATCACTAATCTTTAGGAAATGCAAATTAAAACCACAATAAAATACCATAATTCCTGTTAGAATTGTCATTATTAAAAAGTCAAAACCCAACAGAGGCTGGCATAGATGCAGCGAAAAAGGAATATATATACTCTGTTGGTGGGTCTGCAGCCTATAACAATCCCTTTGGAAAATAGTATGGAAACTCAGTAAAGAGCCAAAAGTAGACCTACCATTCAATCCAACAATCCCACTACTGGGTATCTTCCCAAAGGAAAGAAAATCATTTTATCAAAAAGATACCTGCACTCAAATGGTATTCACAGCACGACTCACAGTTGTGAAGATACGGAATCAATGTTAGTCTCCATCAATTCATGAGCTGATAAAGAAAATGTGGGGGGAAAAAAGAGAAAAAAAGGAAGGGAAATGTGGGTATATACATACACACCATGGAGTCTTACTAAGCCATAAATGGAATGAAATAACATGTTTCAAAGTGACTTGCCTAGATCTGGAGACCATTATCCTAAGTGAAGCATCTCAGGAATGGAAAACAAACACCACATGTTTTCACTAGGAAGTGGCAGCTAAATGATGGGGACACGTGGGCACAAAGAGACACAAAGGGACATGGGAAACTGGGAAGTGGGGGGTGGGGAATTAAAAACTTAACCTATTGGTACAATGAACACCGTTCTGTTGATAGCACACTGCATTATACAGTGTATCTATTTAACCAAAACATTTGTACCCTCTTAATATTTTGAAATTAAAAAAAAAGGCAAGGCTTAGACTGATGACTCATCCTCCTGCCTATAGAATTATGTGCAAACTCATTGGCTTTAACAGAACATTGTGAATCAAGAGTTGGAGGATGACTTCTGTCTAACCAATCTAGCTTATTTTTCATGAACAGGTCTTGACAGATGATCACATCTGAATTTAACTCCTGTTGGTCAGACCGAATGTTTTAGCCACTACGTTTTACTAATACCAGAATACCAGAATTGATGGAATTCTGAAAGCAGAATCTCTAATGTGAAGTAAATTAGGACTTGAGATCCACATCCTCAATTACTTCCAATAAATTATGAGACTGGAGAAGAACTTCAAAGTTCATCTAGTTCATTGCACTCGCTCTTTCCTCAATCAAGAGTGTTCAGATCAAGACAGGCTTATTTTTGAGATCTTTGCTAAAGTAAATCTAATTCAAAGATAGTATCATTTTCACTTCAGAAACTTTTCAAAATAATCCATAAATATTTTAAGTGAAAATTTAAATAATGAATAAAACCTGTCTAAGTGAAATTGAAATATCCTATTATTTCATTTCTACATTATAGGACAATAGCCTTTAATACAATTTAAAATAATAATATTGTTCTATAAAAAGTATTAAGGTATTCATTTAGAAAAAAATTGAGAACAGGCAGACTTTTTAGCATTATTATACTTACAATTGCATTGTTAATACACCTAGTAAAAATTTAATACTTATTTTCTAAATTATATCAAATAAAAATTTTTATATAATAAAATATATAAAATTTGGAATTAAAAACCAGTATATAGGTATTACATAAAGGCATAACTTTAAATAAAAATTGGACCAAAATGTACATATCATTTTGTATAATACTTCCTTTCACTCCAATTAGATTATGAACACTTTCCACATTAAAATATATTTACTCACAATAAATAGCTGTAAGTATACCATTTAATGTATAAATTGTAATTTATTTATCCAAATCTTCTATTACTGGTCAGCTAGAGATTTTTAATGTTTATCTTTATAACAAATTCTGTGTTATATATTCTGCATCTAATCAATTTTTAAAGATGATTTTGAAGTAAAGGAATTGCGGGATCAAGGTATATGAATTTTTAAGCATTTGCTATCTATTTTTGCTTCAGGAATGGGCAACGAAGATTATTCAAATTTCACTTATCAAATTCTACAATAATCTACCACAGAAAAACTTCTGAGAAAAGTGGGAATATGATAGCCCTGGTTTGACAGAAGAAATCATTGGAAATCACATTCTAGCTTTTATTTGGAAGGTTTTGATTTAATTCCACTTAGTTTCAACTAGAGACAAGCATGTCAATAAATGCTATATTTTCTTCTTTGTTTCCTTCTTTATAAAGAATGAATTAGGCCAGGTGTGATGGTTTATACCAGCACTCTGAGAGGCTGAAATAGGTGGATCACCTGAGCTCAGGAGTTTGAGGACAGCCTGAGCAAGAGCAAAATCCCATCTCTTCTAAAAATAGAAAAATCAGCTGGGTGTGGTAGTGGGCACCTGTAGTCTCAGCCACTTGGGAGGCTGAGGCAGGAGGATCACTTGAGCCCAGGTGTTTGATGTTGCTATGAGCTGTGATATCACAGAACTCTACCCAGGGCAACAGAGTGAGACTTTGTATAAAAAAAAAAAAAAAAAGAGGAAGAATGAATTAACTCTTGATGAGGGCAACAAACAAAGAAGACTAAAACCCATTTGTTGGTTTGGTTGGAAACCCTTTAAAACTCTAGTTTGTGAGTTGTCCAGCCAAGGACTGAAAGGACATTGACATATTTTCTTTGGGACTATTTCCTGTCACTCTGAACTTTTCCACACTCACCGATCTCCCATAGCTTCCCAACAGTTCCCATTAAATCACAAAGGGGGCTGACTGAAAGGTCATCAAGTCTTAAGCCACAAAACTAATGACCCATAATTTAAGCCTTTTGCATATTGTATTTGCTTTCTCATGTTTTCATAAGTGGTATGAAAAAGAGGAAGCTATGGGAAAAAATGTGTAAAGATTAAACTGGTTCACTGAATGAGGGGCTGGCAAACTTTTTCTCCACAGCCCAATGGTAGCTATTTTCAGCTTTGCAGACCACAAAGTTGTCACAGCCACTCACTGCCCTAGCGGTGTGAGAGCAGCCATTAGACCCAGAATGAATGGGTGAGGCTGTGTCCTAATAAAACTTTATTAACAAAAATGGGTGGGCACTCAATTTGGCCTATGTGCTGTAATTTACTCTCCCTTTCCACTTCACCTTTTCAAAAACTTAATCACAGAAGTTTTTATAATTGAACTGAAAAGCAACATTTGCATTTTCTATTTTTTTCCTAGAATGATTTCTACAACTAGATCTATAGGAAGAAAAAAGAAGTGTGGATGAAATCAAAGTGACATTCAAATTTCTTTTTTAATTTTTCTAATATTCCCAGTGGAGTTCTTTGTGGGTTCCTTCCATTTGCTTTGAAGAGGAACTGATTACTGCTTACTGAAGGGGCCAGTCTTCACCAAGTGTGCATCCCTGTGGAATGTGTCACCTCTTGAGTTCTTCAGTGGTGGTCCCTACCCTTCCAGTCTGATCTTCAAGATTGCTTCAAAATCTCTGAATTGGTTCAACCTGGAGAATCTCTGGAGTTTCCAATCTGGTCCCATGGGCAGGGTGGGTGTGTCCAAGGACATTATATTCCTGCTTGTTTTAGGCTCAACAATGATATCCTTTGTTACCCCATGTAGATCTTTGTGTGTGGTAGAGAACATATCTCACATTTCTCTAGACATGCCCCAAATATGTCAAAACTAATTTTGCTGTCATTAGTGTAACATATTTGATTAATTTTTTACCACAAACTTTTTGGCTCTACCCAGAATGGGCAATTTGCGTATGTATCCTTTGACTATTTAACAAAATGCTCAATACTATTACACAAAGAGACTTTTTCCATGAAATGTGTAACAACTGGATGGATATGCTCCAAAAAGTCTGATTTCAAATATCTTGTAAATCATGAAATCCAAACCAGGTTTGAATTAAGAAAATTATGAGTCAAAATAAATTTTATGCCTAACTTAAATCTTCTACAGTGTTTGACCAACAATGCAAATGGCATGAAAATAGAATACTGTTGTGAAACTTAAGTATATTTTCCTGCTATTTAATTCTATCCACATATATTTTAGAAAATATAAAGTCATATATATTTTAGAATACAGGTAAGAACATTTTCTTTAACTGTTTTAAAGTCAGCAATTGCTCACTTCCGACTGACCATTTCTCATGTGCCATGCTCATCTCCTATATTATAAAGAAAACTGCCCATGGCACTTATACTTGCCTCTCTTTCTCTTCAACTAAGCTTATTGACAAAGTTATCAATTTTAATCTCTGTAAAGATCCTTACCATAATTAATTCTCTTAGCATCTCTCCCCTCTTCCCCTTTCCTCCTACTTCTTCTTCCACCCACTGCAATCCCACCTTCTCCCCTGTCATGCCCCTGAAGCCACTACTGTCAGGTCACTGGTGAATTCTTCTTTTGATAGGTCTGCTGGAGAGTTTTCATCACTGGTTGACCACTCCTTTCTTGAGACACTTTCTTCCATTGATTTCCATAATTCTAACCTCCTTTCCTTTCAGATATGTTTTAAAGGTTCTCTTCCGCTCCCCACTGAAATATGGAATAATTCTCCAGGTTTAGCTCTATAATACCTTCTCTCTCCATGTGCCCCACCAGTGATTTCATCAATATCCATGCGTATTAATCTCAAATCTTTAAGTTATATTTCTTTGTCACACCTCAGATGTGCATACCTATCTACAGGACACAGCTACCTTGATGGCTTTGGGCATTTTGAGCTCCACACTTGCTACCTCCATTCTTTCCCTCAGACCATTCTCAACAATGCAGCCCCAGAGCTTTCATGTGCCACTGTGATACTGAACCTTTACAAAGATCCTTAACATAATTAATTCTCTTAGCTTCTCTCCCCTCTTCCAGAAACAGTCTTTGCTATCTTCATTGGTTTAGTAGCTTCAGCCCATCCTTTGGGTTGCAGCTCATATGTCACTCCCACCAGAAATTCTCTCCTGATCCAGCCCCACCACTCAGATGGTGCTTGCAGAGGGAGGTGAGAATGGCACCAAATGAGGCCAGACAGACCAAAGATCGTATGAGCCATCCCTGGTCACAAAGCCAGGGGCTTCAGCAGATCATAGTGTGTCAATTAGGATGACAGCTTAGAAGTTTAATGTGTTTTCTGTCTCCCTAGGATTGGAGGAGAAGAAAAGATGAGGAGAGGAGAGCAAAGAAAAGGGGACAAGTGTTTCAAGCTGAGCAACCTCATTAAAGGGGAAAGGCCAAAACCAAATCAAGTACCATACTGAATATCAAAATTCCCAAAATGGATCATGATGGAGCAGATAAGTGAGAACTAGAGACTTCCCTGCAGAAGTTGTGAGCACTTGCATTATCCCAGTGGCACTGGCCATCCTTCATAATCTGGCTCGGTCACCACTCAGTAGAAACCATTAAGATGGGCAACTTCACTACACTAGGGCTAAGAAGACTGTAGTGTCAATTCTTAATTATGTGTGGGCAGGAGTTCATCTTAGACAACGAGGTCTTAATGTTGTTTATAAGAAAATCTTGGAAAGACAACTTTGTTTTCATAAATTAAACATTCTTAGCTGAGCTCCTATAAACAAATATGTAGAAGACTATACCTGGGTCGGTGGCTTGTGCCTGTAGTCTCAGCTCCTCAGGAGGCCAAGGTGGGAGGATGGCTTGAGCCCGGAGTTTGAGGCTACAGAGAGCCATGATCTCACCTGTGCCCTCCATGCTGGGTCACGGAGAGCCATGCCCAAGACCTTTATCAAATCGTATCATCATATTCAAAGAGCACTGTCACACCCTGATTCTGAGCTTTGTCCTTGTGTTTGGTTATAGTTTCCTGAAGTTCTGTTTCAAGTTATTTATTTGATAGAATGATAAAGTAAATGGAGCTTTCCTGTAATGAATGTAATTTTACAAATTCTTCCTGAAATTAATTGTTGATTACAAAGCTTGTTTTGATCTTTGTAAATCCTTTTGTATTTCATTCTTATAGATGGGATACTCAGGAAATATTTACCCAAGACTTCTCGTGGTTTAGGGATAATTCCGTGTCAGGGAGTTATCTCTGAATATGTTAGCAACACTTAATAAAATGTGTATGATCCTATAACTAGCAAGCAAATAGCCACTGTTAATAATACCCTTTCTGCCTTTAGGCAATTTCACAACCACTCATAACTCCTACATAATCCAGATCCAAGCCCAGACCCCACTCCCTGATTCCTGAAGGAATCCACAATCTTGACTCAACTCCCCAATTTCATAGCCTTGAGGTCCAAACCCTTTGCTGAAATTTCTGAATTCCCAAGGGATTTTCTGCCGGGCATTTTGACAAGAAGGCTGAATTTGTTCCTCAGAAGGCTTCTTGTGTTGGTACTAAGAATATACTTTCTAACTGGGATTTTTTGGATGACTCTATTAACCACAAGCCTCTGTTATCCAATAAGTACTTAAAATCTTGTTGAAATACCCTACTTATACATAAATATACCTCCCTTCCAGAATACCCAAATCACAAAGGGATGAAGTTGAGTTTCATCTGCTCCATTCTGAGCTGATTCCTCTAGTTCAGGATTAGATTAGGTAAAGTTGTTGTTGTTGTTGTTGTTGTTGTTTTCACAGCCAGGAACTGCAGGACTAATGCCTGCTCCAGACTCCTGTACTTCAGAAGCAGGATGGCAAAGTGGGTGCTGTCACCCCACAGCAGGAGGGAATCAGAGCAGGGCTGAACTATCTTCTGCTTTGGCAGGAATGTGAAAACCGAGCTGCACAGCCTGGCAGCAGCGCATAGAGCTGCAGACAGCCTCCCGCGTCCCCAAGCAGCCCACACTGTTCCCAGTTAGAACTCTCTTTCCTCCATCCCTCTTGACTCGGATCACACCTTCTCAGTGAGGCCCACCTGACCACACCGGGAAAACCTATATCCCCACTGCCTGGCAGTCCCGACCCCCTTACTCTGTTCTCCTCCTCTTCTCTCACACTCCTACGTATGCCACTCATCGTACCTGAGGTTTACTGATGGCCTCCCCAGCTGGCATGCAAGGCCCACCACCAGGGCAGGTGTTTGCATCTCCAAAACCATCCTCTCTGCTGCCTCCTTTCACTCTGCCATCTCCCTCCCTGACCATGACCTTCTAACCTAGCACTCCCCCCACCCATTACTGCCCTGCTCCTCCTGGTGGCCAAGGCCTTGTACCTCCACCTGACCCAGCTCCTGAGGCCTTTCTGAATTCCTGCCTAACCGTTCAGCCGAAATGCATGATCAGCAACTTCAAACCTCCTTGATTAGAGTCCAGATGTCTTCCTTTCTTCAATGTCCACTTCTGCCCACCCCCCAGCCCTGGAAACCCCTTCCTACAGTTCTGCTCTCGACTCTCAAACATTAAAATGCAAGGCAGTCAGCCATGGAGGAGGAGCAGCTCACCCTCACACACCTCGGCTCCTGCTGACTCGCTCCAGCATCTGTTCAGACCCTTTTCCTCCATCCTCAGCCACTCCATCTAAAGCTCAGCCTGGGTTTTGCCTCCACAACGACTATGAAGACAAATCCTTCGTCACAACCCCCTCATATACCTTTCCCTCCATCTTGAACTATCTCTATGTCTATAGGCATCAAAATTTCCCTGTATCTTCAGGTGCCTACTCTCCTGTTCCCCCTTTTTAAGGGAAAGAGGTGTACTTGCCCTTCTGGGAGTTCATTCCACCAGGAACCCCTCTGGAGGAACCTAGGGGTCATGAGGAAACCTCAACCATTTCTTTCTGTTCTTTGTCCCATGCTGACAGGGTGGTAGTTGGACGTGAACACAACCTAAACCAATCTAAACTTCTAAGCAGCCATTCAAACCTGGACCACTAATGCCTGCTACGGACTCCCACATTATCTCTAGCAAGTCATCAATGAATATTTGTTCAAGGAAGAATGGCAAGTGAGTGATTGAAACCCTCATCTTCTCTGAAGGAATGACTCAGATCCCATCTCCTTCACAAAGCCTTCCCCAACTACCTTTTTTAACTGTAAACCAAAATAAACTCTGCTGAATTCCTTTGGAAGTTTTGTGTGAAGCCCTTACTTGATCCTTAATGATTTGCTTCTTTACACTGAAATTATGGTTAAAGGTATGTCTTCCTATGCAAGTGTACTAGGAACTCTCCAAAGACAAACCTGTGTTTCCCCAGAGCTAACAGCGAGTATGCTGAAAAATGTTACTCACACTTTTCTTTGTTCAAAATCCTGCCATGTAGTGGCTGTGGAGTTAGGAATAGTAGAGAATTAACACTTGCATAAGCTCCATTTCTGAATTTCCACAAGGCAGGAAAACTTTGGCTGATTAAATTTCAGGGCTCTTCCAAATTACATATAAGATTTTCAAGCAAGTTAGTGAAATAAGACTGGTTAAATCATGATTAAAGAAAATGATATGATGCTAAGAATTGCCAATTCCTTTCACGTTACTCAAGAAGAGATCATTACAAATTGTATAGGAATATGATAAAAACTTAACTACAAGTAGGTAAGAGAGTTATGGGTGATTTTAATTCTTTAAGTTTTAGAAGTTTCAAGATGTCACAATTAACAAGTATTTCCTTTACCATAACAAATAAAATATTATTTCCAAAAGAGAGAAGAGTTTATGTGGGTTTGTACTAGGTGCCTTCTATATTAGTAGGTTTTCAGAGTGGGACTCATGTTACAAGATGTACTTTGAAACCATAAAACCCATTAAGGGATCCGTATTCTTGGCATCTGGTCCCAGTACTCCTACAACTGAATAGGTAAGCAGGGAAAGTCAACATCTTTTTTTTTTTTTCTGAGACATAGTCTCACTTTATCACCCTTAATAGAGTGCCGTGGCGTCACAGCTCAGAGCAACTTCCAACTCTTGGGTTTAGGCGATTTTCTTGCCTCAGCCTCCCGAATAGCTGGGACTACAGGCACTTGCTACAACGCCCAGCTATTTTTTGTTGTAGTTTGGCTGGGGCGGAGTTCAAACCCGCCACCCTCAGTATATGGAGTTAACACCCTACCCACTGAGCCACAGCTGCCACCTGAAAGTCAACATCTTGATGTCAATAATTTTTTTTCTCTTTGAAAAGAACTGAGTAATCCTATGTGAAAAATCCTAAAAATCCAGTTTTCTTTTTTTCCTTTGGATGATTTGGTGAGCCTTGTGATGCCTCCTATGATGGCATTCTTTACCCTCCGATCCTACTAGTTCTAAAACATAATTAGTTATCATCATTTTTTAGCATCACATCTTATTGGGAAGCAAAAATTATATTTAATGCTGAAATGCATTAACGAGTTTTAACTGCAGTGCTGTTTCAGTCAAAAGAATATTTCTGGCTTGGCGTCTGTGGCTCAAGCGGCAAAGGCGCCAGCCACATACACCTGAGCTAGTGGGTTCAAATCCAGCCCAGGCCACCAAACAACAATGATGGCTGCAACCAAAAAATAGCCGAGCATTGTGGTGGGTGCCTGTAGTCCCAGCAACTAGAGAGGTGGAGGCAGAAGAATTGCTTGAGCCCAGAAGCTGGAGGTTGCTGTGAGCTGTGAAGCCATGGCACTCTACCCAGGACAACTGCTTAAAAAGGATCTTGCTGTATTTTGTATAACAACACCATCAAAGCCCTATGAATTAGAATTAGAGTATCTGAGGCCATGTGGTTCTGGAAGCCAGTTGATGACTCACAGCCTGAAATAAACAGATGGTACTAATAAAACCGTTCCTCAGAGTTGTGCAAACTGAAGCAATTCGATTGCTCCGTGGTGATTGAAGTCACCATGAACTAGATTTAAAAGTGAGGATGAGGACTATCGGCCTACAGCTTCACATAAAAGCAGTGCCAGCCATGTCCTAGCCCAGCTCCCTCTTTCATCCTGAGTGAATTTTCAAAGATTCATTCCAGACTTGCTGAAGACTTCAAATTTATAGATAAAAGGGATTATTTTTAAATGACCATAGCATGAGTTAGATTAACTGGAACTGCTCGTGAGAGCTAAGTAAGAAAGTCAAGAGGTACAATTCTGTTGGTTCTGGAGGGCAAAATAATGACCTCCCAAAGATGGCCACATCCTGCTCCCTGGAAACTGTGAATAAGTTAGGTGGTAAGGGGAAATTAAGGCTGAAGATGGAACTGAGGTTGCTAATCAATTATCGTGGAGATGGGGAGACTATCCTGGATTTACTGGGTGGGCCCTAGGTAATCACAAGAGTCCTTCTAAAGGAAAGAATAGTCAAAACAGAGAGTGTCAGAGAAAAGTTGGATGGGTCACTGCTGGCTCCAAAGGTGGAAGAGGGTGGGCACTGGCCAACAAATGCAGGTAGCCCCTCAAAGCTGGACAAGACAGGAAAACAAATTCCCTGAGAGCCCCTATAAAGAAACAGCCCCACCAACACCTTGATTTCAGTCTGGTTGAGCCCCACTCACCTGACTTCTGACCTCCAGAACTATAAAATAATAGGTCTGGGATGCTTAAAACCACTAAGTTTGCAGTGATTTGTTACAGCAGCAGTGAGAAACTAATACATACAATCAGCAAATAAATATTTTCAATCCCAGAATCCTTTTGTTTGAGCACACACTTTCTACTTACTATTACATAACGCTTTACCTCAGTTGACACAGTCTTCTGCAAACATTGCCACACTGGTTCAGGGATGGGGCTATGACCCACTGAGCTTTGTATTCTTTCCTTTTTTTCTTTTCTTTTTCTTTTTTTTTTTTTTTGAGACAGTCTCAGTCTGTCACCCTGGATAGAGTGCCATGGCATTATCATAGTTCACAGCAACTTCAAATTCCTGGGCTCAAGCAAGCCTCCTGCCTCAACCTCCCAAGTAGCTGGGATTACAGGCCCCTGTGACCACACCCAGCTAGTTTTTCTATTTTTAGTAGAGACTGCGTCTTGCTCTTACTCGGGCTGGTCTTGAACTCTTGAGCTCAGGTGATCCACCTGCCTCAGCCTCCCAGAATGCTGGGATTACAGGTAAGAGCTACTGAACCTGGCCAAATTTTGTATTCTTAACAACTACTGTGCATCCTGGCTCACAGAAGTGAAATAAATAGATTCAGCAGTCTGTTGCTTACATCACATGGCTCTAATGTGCTGTCAGCTGACAACCATGGACAGCTTTATCCTTAGGGTCCCTGAAACACAGTATAGGAGAATTTTAGTGTAATTATTTGCCTCATACATTGCCTCATTTCTCTCTGGTTTTTACTCTAATCATAAAATTTTAGGGGCAGACAATGCTAAAATTGTGTCCACCAATCTTGTTTTAGAGGTACGGCTTGGTGAATTATTTCCCCTCCATCTCATCAAGCATTAGATTCTGAGCCAGTCTTGTCTCCAAAACAAAATGCTGGCTCTACATATTCAAAATTGCCATCCTTGGCAGGTGCGAGAACACTTCGTGTAATACTTCATGTACTG
The DNA here is from genome assembly GCA_963574655.1 of Perodicticus potto. Classification (NCBI taxonomy): domain Eukaryota; kingdom Metazoa; phylum Chordata; class Mammalia; order Primates; family Lorisidae; genus Perodicticus; species Perodicticus potto. Next base: position 11,163 of record CAUYRH010124385.1, on the reverse strand, counting down.
ACAGCAAATTGAAGTGACCTAAAAAGTGCTAATAAAAGCATAACCTTTTCAGGTAAGCAGAACAGCTCCATGGGATGAAGGGAAGACATCTTGTTAATATGATACAGCAAAGTATCATTCGCCTTGAGTAAGTATTTTTATATAGAGAAGGAGTAAAAAGATATTTTATATAGTTTGTTTATATATAAGAAATCATCCTCCAAGTGGTTTGGTTCAAAAATATTTCTTTTCAAAACTACTATGTTACTTTTTCTGATTCAATCTTCAGGCTGTGGAAAAACAGAAATTATTTTCAAATGTCTGGCTGCTCACCAGTGAACTATTTGAAAAAGACAACAGTCTCTCTAAATTGACCTTCAGAAAATGGCTTCAAGATGAAGTGTGTCCTGTCATAGTAAACATCAAACAGAACTTTCTTATCCTGGGTTTTCAGAGTCCATCTTGAATTCAATGTTCTATTCTTATGTTGAGTCAGGAAGAACAAAACGCATTTACAATGTGCTTCATGAGGTCAAACTAGAAGATATTTTTATTTCTAGAAAATAAACTAAGTGTTCAACTGGCACAAAAAGGCTATCAGCTTTACATTTGTACGTATTTTTCTCTTCTCTTTCATTTTCTTAGATCCTTTCTCTTCACTGTTGTCTGTTTCTACCTCTTATCACGGTTCTCTCTTTTTCATTACTGACAATGTCTCGGGAAGGTTGAACTAAAAAATGTTATGCTTTTGATAGTCAACAAATATAAAAAAAATTGACCCAGAAACATGGTAACCTGAAAGAAAATGGAAATTTGAAAAATTGTTGTTTTTCTTCAGATGTATAGAGAAGATTGTTTTTTCTTTTTAATAAAATGGCTAGAGATTTGTTTAGAATATATGCACATCTTCACCACAGGAATGTTCTTAAGTTAATGAATATAAGGCTAGTCATACAATAACTAATTTTACCCAATTTTATTATTACTGTTTTATACTTTCATATAATTATTAACTGTCTACTAGTACTGGTGACTTTCCTTCAAATGTAATAGAAAACATTTCATTACAATATTTTCATTACACCTATTCATTGCAATAGCCTAAACAAATTCTACCCAATTTTAGATGCACCACAAGTATATAACTTAACAAAAACCAAAGTATTCTGGCTCAGTTCAATAGGGAAAGAGGGAAATCCTCAACAACTTAAAACAAGAGCATCATGTTTCAGAGTTATAAGTGACCATCAAGATCATTTGGTCAAACTACATTAATTTGTAATTTTAAAAACCAACATCCCACGTCAAGTATCTTTTTTGAACATAATGGTGTAAAACTAGAAATCAGTAACAGGAGGAATCATGGAAAATTATCAAATATGTTGAAATAGGCATCCTGAATATCTATTGGGTCAAGGAAGAAATTAAAGGGAAAATTTAAAAAGATCTTTAAAAAAACAAAAAGAAAAACACAATATGCTAATACTTATAAGATACAGTAAAAGCAGTTCTAAGAGGGAAATTCATATCAAGCCTAGAGGCTCCGAAACACCTCTAGGCCAGCATGGGCTCACACCTGTAATCCCAGGACTTTGGGAGGCCTAGGCAGGTGGATCTACTGAGCTCAGGAGTTTCAGATCTACCTGAGCAAGAGGGGGGTCCTATCTCTACTAAAAATAGAAAAACTAGCCAGGTATGTTTGCCAGGGGGATTGGTTGAGCCCAAGAGAGTGGAGAGTGAAACAGGGGTTACTGGAGGCTGCTGCTGCTGGTGGTGGCAGGGAGTGGAAATAGGGGAGATACCCAACAAAGTGTACAAAGTTTCAAGTAAACAATAGAAGCAAGTTCTGTGATCCATTGCACAGCTGTTGTGACTGCAGTTCATAATAATGTATTGCCATATTTCAAAATAGCCCAGAGAGAGGATTTTAAATGCCAGCACCAAGAAATGATAAATATTTGAAGTGATGGGTATGCTATTCAGCCTAATTTGATGACTCCACAATATGAACATGTATGGATACACCATATTGGACACCATATATATATATATATATATATATATATACAGACATATACATATGTATATATACACAGTTATTATCTGTCAATTAAAATAATAAAGCTAAAGCCCATGGAATTTAACCAAGGAGCACAAAGGCACAAAGATAGCTGGACACAGACATGCCCTTTACTCCCAGCCCGATGGAATGTTGAGCATGGAATGTTAATCATTGCCTTTGCTTCTGTAGAGCTGAAACAGGAGCATGGAATTCCAGTTCTCCAGAATTTAGCTCTAGAGGAAAATGTGATGGTGTCAGCACAGTTTTATGTAACTCTGGATGTCCTAGTAATCCAGTGAAATCTCTTTAAATTTTTTCTTTTTTGGGGGGGTGGAATGACAGGGTCTCAGTGTGTTTCCACGGTTCATTACACTGCTCATTATCTCTCTCTTTCAGACTTGTAATCAGAGACAAATCTGGACATGTGAGTTATAGGTTTCTACTGTGCTCTTTTTAGTCCTTTTTTTTTTTGAGACAAAGTCAAAAAAAAAACCAACAACGTCAAACTCTTGGGCTCAAACAATCCCCCTGCCTCCCCTATAGCTGGGACTACTACAAGCTACCATACTGGGATAGTTTTCTGTCTTTAGTAGAGACAGACTTCTCTCTTGCTCAGGCTGGTCTCCAACTCCTGCCTGGGTCTCGAAGAGTGCTGGGATGACAGGTGTGAGCCACTATGCTGGCCACCGTGCTCTTATAATTACTACCAAATAGTTACATCCTCTCATGGGCTCCAAATGTATGGTCTAAAGCTTATTTCTTAGTGGGCTCACTTTCTAAATTGTTTTCTCCAACTGAACACAGAAATCTGAAAAATGAAATAACCAGAAATTCTCTGCTTGGCCACTTCCAGAGCAAGCCAACCAATGCCTCTCTCTCTCTTCCAGCCTCCCTCCCTCCCTCTCTTTCTCATCCTGTTTCTGTAACTTCTGTCTCTTCCTCCTCATTCTCTCTCTCTCCAACGCTTTTCTTCTTTACACAGAAAAGGGAATGAAGAAACAGGAACTACGCCTTATATGCCTGGCCTCCCTGGAGCCCTCCTCCACAACTCAGTGAGTAGCTCACCTGCATTGCATTTCAGTGACAGGTCTCTAAGACTGAGCTGATTACTGGATGCTTCCTGTGAGTGTGCCCGAGTGAAAATCTGGCCAAAAGTCTAATTGTAATTCATTGCTAATATACAGGAAGGAAAGCTGTTTTTCTTCCTATGTGATATCCTACAGACAACAGTTCTCTTCCTATTACAGTTACACACGTTAAGCTTCCTTCTTATTTTTTTTAACTGTTCAAGTATGTCTCTGTGAGTCATTGGGTCATTAGCAGTGCCCTGTACCTTCTCACCTCAACTGCTTGGTGAGACAGATCTTGCAAACCTAATTAGTACCACTGGGAGTCTGAGGATGCCTAATTGGCTCTCTCAATGGCTTACCGTAGAATTGTTATGTCACATTTTTCTATGCTGGAGGTAGGAAGGTAACATGTATTTTACAGGAACATGGCAACAGGGCCAATTTCAAGATACCTGAATTTATTGTAAGTTTCCTAATTACGCTGAAGGAAGTAGCCTGAGATGTGTGCAGACATTTAGCTGTTTTTGCAACTGCTTGTAAAACTGTGTAGCTATGTTCCAAAAACAAGATGATGTAAATATGGCACCTTCATATAATGAACTACTAGTTCATTATAGTTCTACTAGATGTCCTTTTAAAATGTTTTAAAAGGCTCAGTGCTTATAGTTCAGTGGTTAGGGTGCCGGCCACATACACTGGGGCTGGCGGGTTTGAACCTGACCTGGGCTTGCTAAACAACAATGACAACTACAAAAAAAAAAAATAGTTGGGCATTGTAGCAGGTGCCTATAGTCTCAGCTACTTGGGAGGCTGAGGCAAGAGAATCGCTAAAGCCCAAGAGTTTGAGGTTGCAGTGAGCTGTGATGCTACAGCACTCTACCAAGGGTGACATAGTGAGACTCTGTCTCAAAATAAACAAATAAATAAATAAAATGTTTTAAAATAATATTTTCAGGGAAGAAAACATGTTCATAATGTATTGCTAAATAAAAGAAGCAGACTTCAAAGCAGTATATGTAGCACAATGTCTTTTTGTTTAAAAATAACAATAATATGAATTCTGGAAAGATACACAAAGATAACAGCAATTACCTCTGGGCTGTTGTTTCTGCAAATTACTTTTTTAATTTACATTTTACTTACAGTATCTTTTGATTATCTCATGACAATCATATATTTACATACTACCTGTGTAATAAAAAAAAGAAAAGAAATTAAAACAAAGAAAAGAAATCCACTGGACTTAAATCCACTTAAATTAAAATACAGAAAGATAAATTTGGGCAGAAATCAACTTTTGGCTTTTAAAGATGAAATAATGCTTCATAATATGAAACCTCAATTTTCTCCTGCAGTAGACACATGAAGAAAAAGGATTACTGGAAACAAAAGGCAAGGTTATGAAAAAAAAAATTGATGTCAGCCTTTTGCAAAAGTAAGATTTATGAGATAAAGGCAGCTAAAAGAGGGACTAGAAGACATTAGTCAAATCAACCAGCTACTAATTAATTTTGATCAGTGCGCCTTACCAAAACCATCTGGATAATCTGGATAAGGTGTATTCAAAGTTCTTCATAAACTGTGACAATTGTTAACAATGGAATCAGAGACTTGGGAAGGCCTGAGGGCAGGACGGAGCCTCAGACCTGAGAAAGAATGTATCTCTTAGTATAGAATTATTTTGATGGACTTTTACTTCCTTAAAGCATACATGGCCTTAGGTGATTCATGTGGTAAAAATATTCATTATAATAGTTTTTTTTTCAACTTATTGGACTAGGTGGCTCTCCCACTGAGAAGGAATGAAGAATTTTTTTTAAATAGTGGCATAGTTCATAATGGCTCAGCATTTATTAAAAAAAAATAAAAAGTGAGGTTTGCCTTCCTTCTAGCATTATTTCTTCAGTAGCACAGAGTGGAACACATTGTAATTTAAGGGATATTGGATGGAATACTAAAAAGATTACTGGCTTACTAATAGGGCAAGATTAGCCTTAGACTAAAGGCTGCTCTGGACCCACCTAACACACCTTAAAAGCAGAAGAAAGAGTCAAAGTCTTTTTAAGTAATTTCACAGTATCCTAGTAACAAATTGGAGAATGTGTTTAGAAATGCAAAATTTATTCAGCTCCCCAAAAATGTAAAATTCCCATTTTCTCGCATGCAATCCAAATTCTCAGATGTAAAAAGACACACAAAAATACAAGAAAAAAATCTTGTATTTTTCTTCGAAATCAATGGAAACAGACCCAGAAATAACACAGATTTAGTAGCTGAGACCATCAAAGCAACTAGTATACGCTCAAGAAGCATTAAGCCTACAAGACATTGAACATAATGAAAAAAAAAAAAATCAAACTTCTAGAGATGAAAAATGCAATATCTGAGTATCCTCTGATCACAAATCCTTAACATATGTGCTGTCTCTCCTGGGAACACTGCTCCTCTCCTACTTCATTTGCCAAATGCCGATCTTCAGATTCCATCTCTACTACTATTTTCTTAAGGAAGTTTTGCCTGACAGGGCACAGTGGCTCACACCTATAATCCCAGCACTCTGGAAGGCTGAGGCAGGTGGATCCCTTGAGCTCAGGGGTTCAAGACCAGGCTGAGAAAGAGCCAGAACTCATCTCTACTAAAAATAGAAAAACTTAACTGGGTGTGGTGGCAGGCGCCGATAGTCCCAGCTACTTGAGAAGCTGAGGCAAGTGGATCACTTGAACCCAGGAGTTTGATGTTGCTGTGAGTTGTGATGCCATGGCCCTCTCCCCAGGATGACAGAGTGCAACTATGTCTCAAAAGAAAAAAAAAGTTTGGGCTGACATACAAGCTACATTATCTCCTGTGACTACATGACATTATAGCTCCAAATACCTTCCATTTAGTGTCCTTATTACAAATATAATTTTAAGTGATTTGGGTAATCACTGTCTCCATCACTACCTGAAGCACTATGGTGGCAAGAGTTGTATTTAGTTTTGTTCACTGCCATGTAGTGCCTACAATAGTACTTATAAATACAAAATTACAAGACAGTTTTTAATTTGTCAGCTCAAATATATAAATCTCGATACCTCAAACTAGGAACATGCATATATAAAAGGAAATACAGGAAGTCAGCCCTTTTAAATGCAGAAAGACAGCAGCTCTCCTACAAGCTCCCTTTTCTCCATGAAGCATTCCAACATATGAAAAATAGTGATTCCTGAAGGGGAACAAGATTGTCCCAAAGGAATGGAAGTCCTACTGGAGACTATCATAAATGAAAACTTTCTGAGTTTTACCAAAGATCCTGACAGACTCCTTTCAGATGGATAGCAAACCTTGGCTCATTGCAACTCAAACAGAGCTTCTCCAAGACACACTGTAATGAACCTGCCCAAATTCAAGATGAAAGAAAAATTCTGCAAGTAGCCAGGAGTAAGGACCAACTGACCAACAGAGACAGAGCCATTAGGATGACAGCAGACTTTTCAAGTGAAACTTTCCAAGCCAGAAGAGCATGGTCATCCACCTTCAACATTCTTAAGCAAAACAACTTTCAGTCCAGAATTCTCTATCCTGCTAAAGTAAGCTTCAAAATTGATGAAGAAATCTGAGGAAATTCACCACAACAGTACCATCTCTACAGGAAATACTTAGACCTATTCTCAACACTCACCATCACAATGGATCACCATCAAAGTAAACACGCAGAAGCTAAAGGTCAAAACTTAGCTTCCACAATGGCACAATGGATAAAACTAAACAACAGAATTTCACAAAATAAAATGAATAGAACTCCACCACACTTAACAATTCTCTCAATAATTGTCAATGGATTGAATTCACCACTGAAGAGGCACAGGCTGGCTGACTTGATAAAAAAGCACAAGCCATTCATATGCTGTCTTTAGGAGACACATCTAACCTTGAAGGACAAATCAAGACTCAGGGTTAAGGGATGGAAACAGTATTTCAGGCAAATGGAAATCAGAAGAAAGAAGAGATTGCATCTTATTTTCAGATACAAGCAGATTTAAAGAAACTAAAGTGTTTTGTTTTTTTTTAATTGTTGCCCTCTGTACACTGTGAAATCATAGCTCATAGCAACCTCAAACTCTTGGGCTCAAGTGATTCCCTTGCCTCAGCCTCCCTAGTAGCTGGGACTACAAGCACCTGCCACAACACCCAGCTATTTTTTGTTATTGTTGTTGTTGTTGTTGTTGTTTAGTGGGCCCAGGCTGAGTTCAAACCCACCAACCCTGGTGCATGTGGCTGCTACCCCAACCACTGAGCTATGGGTGCCCAGCCAACAGCAACTAAAGTTAAGAAGACAAAGATGGACACTTTATACTGGTCAAAGTAACAATACAACATGAAGACATTTCAATTTTAAATAATTATGCACCTAACTTAAATGCTCCCAGATTTATGAAGTAGACCTTGATGGGTCTGAGCAATATGATATCTCATAACAACATAATAGCTAGGGACTTCAACACTCCTGTGACAGAACTGGCAGATCCCCTAAACAGAAACTCCACAAAGATGCAAAGGACTGAAATGTTACCCTAGAACAAATAGGATTAATAGACATATACAGAACACATCATCCCAAAGAGAAAGAATATGCATTTTTATCGTCAGCCCATGGTACGTACTCCAAAATAGACCATATCCTAGGATACAAACCAAATCTCAACAAATTTAAAACAATAGATATTATACCTTGTGTCTTCTCAGACCATAAAGCAATAAAGGTGGAACTCAATTACAATAAAAACGTTCATCCCCACAAAAAGATATGGAAATTAAACAACTTTATGCTAAATGATAGTTGGGTTCAGGAAGACATAAAAGAGGAACTGTTAAATTCCTCCAACATAACAACAATGAAGATACAAGTTACCAAAACCTGTGAGATACTGCAAAAGCCATTTTAAGAGGGAAATTTATCTCATTAGAGGCCTACATTTGAAAAACAGAAAGATATTGCATCAATAAATTCATGAACCATCTTATGGAATTGGAAAAAGAAGAAAAATCCAATCCTAAACCCAGAAGAAGAAAAGAAATAACCAGAATTAAATCAGAGATTAATGAAATTAAAAACAAAAGAATCATTCAGAAAATTAACAAAAAAACAGAAGGTTGATTTTTTGAAAAAATAAATAAAATCAATAAACCTTTGGCCAGATTAACTAGAAACAAATAAGTAAAATCTCTAATAACCTCAATCAGAAATGATAAAGGGGAAATAACAACAGATGCCACAAAGATACGAGAGATCATCTCTGAGCACTACAAGAAACTCTATGCCCAGAAATTTGACAAAGTGGAGGAAATGAATCAATACCTGAAATCTCACCCTCTCCCTAGACTTAACAAGACTTAACTGAGATCGAAGAAATAATAAAAAATCTCCCAACAAAAAAATGCCCTGATCCAGAAGGCTTCACAGAATCCATCAAAACTTCAAAGAAGAGCTTATACCCATGCTGCAGAAATCATTCAAAAAAACTGAGAAGGGAGGAAACCTCCCCAAAATGTACTATGAAGCAATCATCATCTTGATACCAAAACCAGGAAAAGACCTAAATAAAAAGGAGAACTTCAGACCAATTTCACTAGTGAATACAGATGCAAAAATTCTCAATAAAATCCTAGCCAATAGATTACAGCTACACATTTAAAAGTCATTCATCACCATCAAGTAGGTTTCATCCTAGGGCTGGTTTAACATACGCAAGTCCATGAATGTAATTCACCATATAAACAGAAGCAAAAACAAAGACCATATGATCTCTCAATAGATGCAGAAAAAGATTTTGATAAAATTCAACATCCTTTTCTCATTAGAACATTTAAAAATATAGGCATAGGTGGCACATTTTTTAAACTGATTGAAGAACTGATTGCCATCTATGACAAACTCACAGCTAATAGTATACTGAATGGAGTAAAACTGAAACCTTTTCCACTTAGAACTGAAACCAGACAAGATTGTCTATCTCCACTACTATTCAGCATAGTGCTGGAAGTTCTAGCCAATACAATCAGGCAAGAGAAGGAAATAAAGCATAGCCAAATGGGGGGAGAGGAGATCAAACTCTCACTCTTTACCAATGTTTATACTTAGAGAACCCAAAGACTCAACAACAAGACTCCTGGAAGTGATCGAAAATACAGTAATGTCTCAGGATATAAAATCAATGTCCACAAATCAGTAGCCTTTATATATGCCAATAATAGCCAAGAAGAGAAGCTAATAAAAGACACAATTCCCTTCACAGTAGCTTCAAAGAAAAGGAAAGAAAAAAAGAAAGAAATACCTAAGAATATGCCTAAAAAAAGAGATGAAGGACCTCTACATAGAAAATTACAAAACCTTAAGAAAAGAGGTAGCAGAAGATATTAACAAATGGAAGAACATACCATGCTTACGGCTGGGAATAATAGACATTGTCAAAATGTCTATAATTCCCAAAGCAATCTACAAATTCAATGCAATTCCCATTAAAATACCATCATCATAACTTTCAAGATTTGGAAAAAATGATTCTTTGTTTTGTATAGAACCAGAAAAAAACACATATAACCAAGGCAATTCTTAGTAATAAAAACAAAGCTGGGGGTATCACTCTACCAAAGTTTAGGGTATCCTACAAGGCCATAGTGATCAAAACAGCATGGTATTGGCACAACAATAGAGACATCTACATTTGGAATCAAATAGAAAACTATGACATGAAACTAACCTCTTACATCCACCTGATATTTGATAAACCAAACAAGAACATACACTGGATAACCACACGTAAAAGACTGAAACTGGATCCACACCTCTTACCACTTATAAAAAGATTTAAATCTAAGACATGAAACAATAACAATCCTCAAAGAAAGTGTGGGGAATACACTTGAAGATATTGGCCTGGGGAAAGATTTTATGAAGAAGACTTCCGTGCCAATTGAAACAACAAAAATAAACAAATGGGACTTAATTAAACTGAAAAGCTTCTGTACAGCTCAGGAAACAACAACCAAAGCAAACAGAGAACCTTCAGTGTTCAGAATGGGAAAAGATACTTGCATATTATGAATAGAACAAAAGCTTGATAACTAGGATCTATAAAGAATTTAAATTAATCAACAAAAAAGACCTGACAATCCCATGTATCACTGGGCAAGAGACATGAATAGAACCTCTAAAGAAGACAGACAAATGGCTAACAAACATATGGAAAAATGCTCATCGTCTCTAATCATCATAGAAATGCAAATCAAAACTACCCTGAGATATCATATAAGCCCATATCACAAAGTCTCAAAGCTGCAGATGCTGGTGTGGATGTGAAGAGAAGGGAACACTTTCACACTGCTGATGGGAGCACAAATTAATACAACCCTTTTGGAAGGAAGTATGGGAGAATCCTCAAAGAGCTCAAATTAGACCTCCCATTTGATCCTGCAATCCCATTATGAGGCATCTACGCAGAAGAAAAATATCCTTTCATCATAAGGGCATTTGCACTAGACTATTTATTGCAGCTCAATTTACAATCACCAAAATGTGGAAACAGCCCAAATGCCCACCAACCCATGAATGGATTAACAAGCTGTGGTGTTTATATACCATGGAATACTGTTCAGCCATTAAAAAGTTGGAGACTTTACATCTTTTGTATTAATCTGCAGGAAGTTGGAACACATTCTTCTTAGTAAAGCACCACAAGAATGGAGAAGTAAGAATCCAGTGTACTCAATCCTAATATGAAGTAAGTAGACGATCTAATACAAAGTGGAGGCATAGGGGAATGAGGGAACGGGGAGATGGGAGGAGAGAGGGAGATGTATGGCACATCTCTTGGGGGAAGGACACAATTATAAGAGGGATATTATCTGGGGGGGTTCTGGAAGATGGCGGAAGCGACGGTTCCGTAGTTCATCACTCTCCAGTCAGCAGGTGAGAGGGAGGGAGTACTGGACCTTTCGCAGAGTGAATTGTCGGAGTGGATGAGCACTTGGCAATGCACAGCGATTTGGTGGATTGTTGTGTTTGAAATATAG
>CAUYRH010124379.1:0-22343 GCA_963574655.1 Perodicticus potto | reverse complement strand
TATTCTGCATTTAGTAAGTTTCACCTGTACCCTTCTAAGATGCACCGTAGGTGTGATCCCACTAATCGCCCTCCCTCCACCCATCTTCCCCACTCCCCTCCCTTCCCTTGCTCCTTTTCCCCATATTCTTGTGCTATAATTGTGTTTTAACCTTCATATAAAGCTATAAATTAGCTTCATAGTAGGGCTGAGTACATTGGATACTTTTTCTTCCATTCTTGAGATACTTTGCTAAGAATAATATGTTCTAGCTCCATCTACGTAAACACGAAAGAGGAGAAATTTTTTAAAGATCAGTGGTCATTTTCGACACACTGGGAGTATGGTGAGCACCGAGCAAATAACTCCCATCTAAATACAGATCCCTTCCTCACATGACTGTGGAACTTCTGGGAGCTTAATTTTATATGGCCAACTATAAGGCTCCCCCTCTTAATAATTTTAACATATGGCTAATACAAGAATGAAATAATAACACAGAATAAACATTTATGCATATTAATACTTGCAGGTTCATAGTTTCTCAGTGTCTTTTGCTCTGTTATGTAGTTACCTGTCCTTTGGCGGCAGCTATGGATAAATAAGTCATGTTTTCTTGGTTCTTGTAGAGAAGCTAGATTGGATCAGAAGCTGTGAGCCAAAGTCGTAAGCTCTCTAGCCGGAGTTTTCAACCAATAAACTCTGTACTGGTATGCCAGGACCTCTTTTTTCACAGATGTGCTCTTCCATTGTAGTCAAAAAGTATAAAGTAGGTCCACAATAATTGAATGCACATGTTTTTTGGTGGTGATTATTTGACAAAACACTAAACAGACAGGCCAGGCTCTTTGCTATTTTAAGTAAGAAACAACTTTATAGGACATCAGACTATCCCAAAAGATCAGTCAAGTGTTTGCTTTTTTGTTTTGCAATACATCAAAACTACATTTTTAAAATATTAAATAGAACAGAATTAGAAGAAACAAAAAATTATCCTCAAACAAGTGACATAGCACAAAATTTGACACACAAAATATTTTGATAAATGTATATATTCATGCAAACTATAAAATACTTATACCATAATAGTGATAGCATGTCACTTATCACAGTCTTTGTAGTTGTGGTTTATACCTTGTAACTATTAAATTAACAAATAAAGTGCTGTAGAACCGCCATGGCTGACCACCTCCCGACATGGACCGTCTGCCTAGTTGACCTGATTCTCTCAGACTGGACAGCGCCACAGGCACGTGCCAGTTCAGGAGGCCTCGTTCCTTATGTCGGCCACTCAGGAGTTCAATAAATTCCAGCAAAAGAAAAATGAAATATGGGCTTCACGAGGCTTATACTTTAGGAAGTCAACTTGTGAGAAGGTAAGAAAAAATGCAGTTTTCTATTTCACCTCTTGGGAGACAAAATACTTAGATAATAGAAGCATAAAGCTTTAGGAGTTTGTCCTTAGAATCCCTAAGTTGAAAAAAAGAATCGAAACATTTTGAAACATTTAAGAGTTTAATTTTATTTGTTTTTTTCAAATTCCAATTCCTGGGCATCACCGATTTTTTTCCCCACTAAAATGAGAAAGGGGATTATGTGTAATTATAGAAAAACATCTCTGAAGTCCACTTTAGAACCACAAAATACATGTATATCATAAAGGAGTCTTTCATTTTATAAAATCATTCATTTTCCTTGACCAGACATGGTAAGGGAAAAAAGCAAAGTAATTTCTCCTTCCTTTTCTGCAGTGAATTTCCACAGTCAACCACAAATGGGAAAGGATTTTATAAGCTTGTAGCACTTTATAACCACATACTTTTTTCACCTTCAAAGAATAAGAGGAGAATGGACATTTATTGGTTTGTAATGGTGTTTCATGGGCATTCAGTGTATACCAACATGCATTGTATCCCATTTCAGACTGGGAAGATTTCACATTTGATAAATACAAAGTTGCTTAAGAATATTTTATTTTATTGTTTGGCCAAATGCTTTCCATGTGCACTTTTTAAAAAATTGAGGCTATTTTTGTCAAAACATGCAAATATTTGGTTTCTATAGATGCTCATTCTTGGTGTTTGCATAGAGTTCTATGTCTGAGATGAACTAGCAGAGTATTCTGGCCAAATGGAACAGTGCATCTGCCCTAGTCATTACCAGTGCCGGGACACATTTATTTGCACAACATCCAACATGGCGTCATGCCTCACAACAAATCAGGCTACAGCAAGTTCAACACTGTCTGATACTCTGGAAAAAATTGTTCAGTACTGGATTTCCTTTAAATCCTACTCGTGTGGAAAACAGGTTCATTAAAAGCATCACAGGATAGAAAGGAATCTGTTGAAGTGATTTGAAGGCAGAAGATGTATCATTGGCAATCAGGAAATAGGAAAGTATTTCTTCTGCTTGGACAGAACAGAGGACAAGGATTAAGGAAGGGGTGAAATAAAACTATAAGGGGATTTTAAAGAAAAATTCATATTTTCCATTAAGCATCTCTACTGTCAATTACAGAATCCATTTAATATTTTTCTTAAAATTGAAAAATATTTTCTAAACTAGCATAAAAAGTTTAGAGAATAAGAAAAAATGAATTGAGAAATTATGTATCATGGATATATGACAAAGTATTAAGAAAAAGTAAGATGAATATTTTGGCTTAGTAAGTGCATTGTTATGGCTCTCTACTGGATGTCATAGTCCCAAGAAAATATAATTATAGCAGGGAGGAAAAAATATAGAGGATAAAAATAAAGGAAGTGTTTTAATGCAAAACATCAGTAGTGCTGCCTTCTATGATGAGAATAATTTTATTTAAGATCACCAATACTAGGCTATGTATAAAATCCATACCTCTAACCATATTCAACACAGAATTTATTTTCATAAATGTACAGAAGTTCCTGGTAGAAGAGTGTCAAGAACAAATATTGATGTACAACAATAATTTAATTCTTATAAAAGTAAAATATATGTCTTAGTAAAATAATGGCATACTTATTGAGCTAGACATTTACTTATGTTATTTGTATTTTTAGTTATTTAAGTTATTGAAGCTATTTACTTATGTGGTAGGCATTTATTTCAGCCACAGAGCGATCACATAAGCAGGTACAATGCTCGCCACAGTTTACTAAAAGAAATGAGGTGAGAATGAGTTAAGTATGCTACCTGAGTTACAGATACAGTAGTGACAGAGTTTGGCACCTACTTTTGTAATCGCCCTGTCTATACTTGCGGTATTTGCAAGAATCGGGGTGCTGTGTAGAATTAAGCACCCCGATTCTCATCACCTTCTTTCTGTAGGTCTTCGATAAACATAAGAATGAAGATAGAACAAAAAAAAATAGTGTAAGTACTTTACTTTGAACACTTCACAGAGAAGTATTTTCTTTTGTGCTTTTTTAACGCATTGAAAAGAATTTAAATCAATATTTGGTATTATTTTTATAACATAAGTGTAGTCTGGTCTTTTGATGTCAGATCCATGATTTTTTTTCCCCCTAGTACTGCCTTTATCAATGACTGTTCTTACTAAACTTGTAAAATAGTGACAACTTTATACACCTTTTATTAATTATTTATAAGCAAGTGAAGTGATTGAGAAATGTAGAGAACGTGATCTGTAAGGAGAGAAAGGAAGTAGAAAAGAGACAAACTGATAGATTTCAGGGAACGTTTGGGAGAAAAGCCGATGCGCCTTTGGGATGAATTGTTTGTAGACGTACGAGGAGCTGAAGGACAGCGAGGTGTTGATGACCTAGGCTCTTCTCGCCTCCAAGTCAGGTGTGAGGAGAGTGGCCTTAGCAGATGCAGGAGCACATGCTTCCTCTCTAAGTTTGAATTTTTTGGCATTCCTTGACAGTCTAAATAATAACCTCATGTTCACGTATCTTTTGTGACTTCTCTGTAGCACATGATGCTGTTGGATATTTCAAATTTTCATGTGTTTTCTATTCTAACCTTGCAAGGCACCATTCCCTCCTCGTCTTTCTCCTCTCTGAGGGCTTCTTTTCAATGTCCTGTTTCTCTTCCTCTGAACAATCCATAAATAATAGTTTCCTCTACAATTTCATCCATGTTCATAGGAAAGAGCATAGATTTTGAAGTCAGTCCAATAAGCAATTATTTTTTATCTGTTCCCCTCAAAACCCTTTGCAAGCTCGGAGCATATATAAATCTCTTCATAGTCTCATGGTTCGCCCGAAACTGGCTTACAAGGCCCTCCTCCCATGATCTGGGGCTAATTCTGGCGATTGCTTATCCATCCAACCTCAGCCACTAAAACGTCCTTCTTCCCCCTCTTGTACAATCCCTGGACTGCGAGCTCCAGTCATTCTGACTCCCTCACCCCCGATTCTTCAATGGAATGCTTTCCCTTTTTTCTGAATATTGCCATATATTGTTGCTTCTACGTGTCACGCACCCCTAATTCTAATTTCTTTTGGATAACCCTAATGATAACTCAGGTTCAACAAAGCATTGACACCACTTCCTGAGGATGTCTTTCTGCCAAATGAGGGTAAGCGTACCACCTAAATATACGTATGCCTAAGATCCCATGGTGACATAATAATTTATCTTCCATACTTGGATATCATTGAGAATGAAAGGAAGTGCTATTATGATAATGCCAGTCCCATCGATGTAAACTAGACTATTCTACCGCGCGTGAACTCTGCCTTGCCAGTCACAGAAATGCTAATCTGCCATCAGTGATGTTTTAGCACAAAGCACTCGTACAGCGAGCACACTATCTACTCTAATGGGGACAGCGATCACACTATTTACTCTGAACCACCAATATTTACACCAATGACAAATGCCTGGGATGTGTTTCACCAAAGATAGGAGTAGATTTGATTGTATTTCTTACAAGATGAGATATATCAATGTAAGTTTTTTTTTTATAAAGTTGGAGCTTTTTGTTGTAGTGTGCAGACCTTTTCTTCTGAATGAACAGCTATGGATAACAACAATACTGAATTTTCATAAAAATAGTTTGGTGGTAGGTTTTCTGTTTTCTGTATAGAACATTTTATACTTTTGAATAGTAATGTCATTGTTTCTATCAATCCTAATGCCTTTTATTTTCTTGACATTGAGTTACCCATGAGTTCTACTGCGTTGATTAAAAAGGACGGTATTTGTAGTATTTAGATTAGCAATTTTACACACACACACGTGTGTGAGGTAATAATTTATGTACACATCCTTACCTGTATGTGCCTGTGCATGTATGTCCCTGTAGTTTCCAGTCTGCGTTGAGGAATTTATTATATACTGCAAGTTTATGCTGTTGCTATATTCTATTGAATTTGTGAGAATTACGTCACTATGTCGGTTTATGGGCTTACCCTACCACCCATGCCTATTTCACCAAGATATGTATGTTCCTATAGTTTATTTTGTGGGATTTTGAACCCCATTAAAGTGTAATGAAAGTTGATGCCCTCTTATATTTTACCTTTTTCTCAACACCATGTTCTTGAGTTAAGCTGGTGTTTTGTTTGTTTTGATGTATTCTGAACAATGTGGATGCTTTCAGTGAGGTAGTTGCAACCACTACTATTCAAAACGCTGTTTCAGATAAGAGTTGCAAAGGGGCAACATGATTTTTAGTTTACATCCTACCACTGATGGTGCCGGGTCCCAGCCATTCATTTCTTCATCTTTACCAGATTATGCCAGACCGTTTTTCCCACATGGTTGTTCCTCTCTGCATTCTCATCAGCAGTGTGTGCCATTTCCGTCGCTCCACGTGGCTGACAGCATCATCCGACCTTAACATTTTGGCAAAGCGACAGGTGTGGGAGTTATTCCATAGGATATTTTTTGGCATTTCTCATTATTTATATGGCTAACAACCTTTTCTTATATTTATGATTAGCTAGGTATTTGTCTTCCATGAATTACTTGTAGAATTACTTCCTTTACTATATTATCGGCATGTGTGCATGTGCACTGTGGCGTGTGAGTGCAGTTTTGGACCGTTTTGCAGGAATTCTAAAACTTTCCCACTTTCAGTTCTTACAAGCATTGCACATACTTCAACTCTTTCTGCAACTCACGTTGCCTTATTCAGACTCCTGTGTAGAGGAACAAAAGTTTACATTTAATATAAACAAAATTGTCCATTTTTTATGTTCTCTGAGATTATCTATCATAGCCTTTATTTGATCCAAGAAATCCTTCCCAATATTGAAGTTGTGAAGCTATTCTCAGATAACATTTTGTTACAGCTTTATAGTTTTGCTGTCCATACTTTGTTCTGGCATTCATCTGCAACTGATTTTTTTCTATCCACTTTCTATATCATATTTTTTCCTAAGTATATCCAGTTTCTTCAGCTCATTTTTTGAGAAGCCCATTCTTTCCTTGCTGATGTGCCATGCCATCTGTGTTATATATCAATTGCCTGGGAGGCTTTTAAGACCATATTACATAACTGTTGGAATGTACTGTGTTTCATTATTGTTTATTCAAAATATTTTCTTATTTTTGTTATGTTTTTCTACAATCTATGGCAACTTGTTTTCATTCATTTAAAATAATATGAAAAGTGTTCTTTTTTTGTGTTATGGTACTTTCTAACTCAACTGCACTGCTTAAGAGAACTTTCTCTGTATGACCTAAGTCCACTGGAATTCATAGTTTTGTGAAGTTGTTATACCTTACTGGTAGGGTAAACTTTTATTGTCAGTGATGTGACATCCTTTCATTGAGAAATGCTTTTTGGCTTACCGCTTATTTTAAATGACTGTAACTGCTTCTTTCTCTCGGTAGCTGTTTGTATGGTCTGTCTTTCCAAATTCATTGTTGACTTCTTTGTTTCCCAGTGTGTAACATACGTGCTTTTGAATTTTACATAATTAGAATTGTTAATATAAACTTACATCTTTTTGTTTTACTGATGCAATTAGTCCACTTTCAGGTACTGTCGGTTTAGATATATTTGGGAATAAATCTTTCATTTTGTTTTGTGCTTCTTATCACTCATGCTTGTTCTGTTTTCTTTTTGTCCCCCCTCTCTTTCATGCTGAGCCTTTTAATTTCTTTCTTTTTAAATTTAATACTTTGAATTTCTAGGCCCGTATTCTATTTTTTTTATGTACAATGGGAAATACAACCTATACATTGTCAGTCTAAAATTGATGAGTGACTTCCACCTTCTCAAACCAAAGACCTGGGCACATCCCA
Organism: Perodicticus potto; assembly: GCA_963574655.1. Lineage (NCBI taxonomy): Eukaryota > Metazoa > Chordata > Mammalia > Primates > Lorisidae > Perodicticus > Perodicticus potto. The sequence continues at coordinate 15,158 of CAUYRH010124379.1, read as the reverse complement.
ATTTCATTTAACTACTTCCCAAATTGTTTCTTATTTTTTGTATTTTCAATTCAATTGCTTTTCTGAAACTTCCATTAGACATTATTATTATTACTATTTGTATATAGTTAGTCTTTATTTACCTATGCTTGCATAATTATCACTTTTTCTCTTCCTTCTAATGACACGATCTTACAGGATCGTGACCTTCTACCTCTAGTACCTTCTTTGGAACGTCCTCTAGTGAACATCTCTTTGTTCTCAATCCTCTTATTTATGGCCCTCTAAGATGTTTCCATTTTCTCTTCATTTTTGGAAAGTATTTTCTTTTATTTTTATGATACATTTTTAAATTTATTTTTTATTTTATTATTATTATTTTTTATTGTTGGGGATTCATTGAGCATCCAAAGACCAGGCTATATTGATTGCATTTGTTAGGTAAAGTCCCTCTTATAATTGTGACCCAGCCCCAAGAGGTGTATCATACCCCCTCCCTTCTTCCCTCTCCCAACACCCCTCTTCCCAGACCCCATACCATGTACTAGGTCATCAATTGTTCTCATAACAGAATTGAGTACATAGGATTCTTGCTTCTCCATTCTTGTGATGCTTTACTAAGAATAATGTGCTCCACTTCCATCCAGGTTAATACAAAAGATGTAAAGTCTCCATCTTTTTTAATGGCTGAATAGTATTCCATGGTATATGTATACCACAACTTATTAATCCATTCCCAGGTTGGTGACATTTAGGCTGTTTCCACATTTTGGTGATTGTAAATTGAGATGCAGCAAACAATCTAGTGCAAATGTCCTTCTGATTAAAATATTTTTTTTCTTCTGGGTAAATGCCCAGTAATGGGATTGCAGGGTCAAATGGGAGGTCTAGTTTGAGTTCTTTGAGAATTTTCCATATTTCCTTCCAAGAAGGTTGTAATAGTTTCCAGTCCCTCTAGCAATATGAGAAATGTTCCCTTTTCTCCACATCATGCCAACATCAGCAGTTTTGAGATTTTTTTTTGATGTGGAACATTCTCACTGGGATTAGGTGATATCTCAGGATGGTTTTGACTTGCATTTCTCTGATAATTAGGGATGATAAGCATTTTTTCGTATGTTTGTTAGCCTATGAAGGTTCTATTCATTTCTCTTGTCATTGATAAAAGGGACTGTTGGCTCTTTTTATGTTGATTTATTTGAGTTCTCTATAGATCCTAGTTATCAAGCTTTTGTCGGAATAACTAGATAATCTCTTTTAGAAATGATTTATATTTTCACTTGCTCTTTCAAGTTCATGAGATCCTATCAGATGGCAAACTTTAAATGAATCTTGTTTGAAGAATCTTTGATGACCCAATTAAATATATATGAGCTGAAAATCATGTGATATCTGGATAATTGCTGACAATCTCTTGAGGAAAAGGTTTGGATTAGTCTGAAGGGTATAGCACAAAAGTTGCTTATTTAGATCATGTATGGGAGAGATTGGGAGCGGTAGGTATTGAGTCATGTATTGGTCCCCTTTAACTCCTCATAATTTCAGCTGCATTTCATCATAATTGGCTAATATGTTTAGAGTAAAAACAATCTCTTTAGGATACTTCTTTGATCTTGAAGTTCTGACTATCTTGTCAAATAGTCCTGGCAGTTCTGTTATGTTTTGTTTTGCATATGTTTACTCAGCATTTTCAGTTACTTTTTGTGTCAGTGTTGGTCTGGTAAAAATGGTCATATTTCTCTAAACATGCAAAGGCACACTATAAGCCAAATGGAGAAATGAATTCAACCAGGGTCAAAATTATCCCAGGGAAATACAACTGGCATGGATTGGGCAAGATAGTTAGGATTGCATGTAGGGGCAATGAAATCCAATACTAAAAGAATAAGCTGATTACATTAAAAAGTGAGGTCCAGTTAAAATGTGGTTAGATCACTAAATTATAGATTACATTGGGATTATTATTAATATTGTGTTAATTAAAATAGTGAAAATATACTTTCAGAGGTGATATTTATTTGTAGGTCAAAGATTTAGTGTTTATTTATTTATTTTTGAGACAGAGTCTTACTCTGTTGCTTCACATTAGAATACGATGGTGTCATAGCTCACAGCAACCTCAAACTCGTGGGTTTAAGTGATTCTTTTCCTTCAGTCTCCTAAGTAGATGGGACAACAGGCACCTGCCACAAAGCTTGCTAATTCATTTATTTTTAGTAGAGATGGGATCTAATTCTCAAGGGATCTTCCCTTCTTGGCCTTTCTGAGTGCCAGGATTATAAGCGTGAGCCACTATGCCCAGCCTAAAGATTATGTTTTAAATTTGGCTATGGGTAGCTGATTTATGGTTTATAATAAATTCACTAGAGAAATAGGAGAAAGGATTAGAGAAGTATACAAGAAAGGCACAGACTGGTTACTGTAACGATAAACCATTAGTCCTGTGGCAGTGAAATGGTGGATTTGGGCTCCATGAGGATTGCTTACATTTCATCCATTTTCATTTTGCATTGAAATAATTATGTCTTGTGTTGCCATAGGAACTGTAACAGATAAGATTCCCTCATTGAGGCATAATGATTGAACATCTATTTCTCAAATGCATTGTTGTATTAACTACAAATGAGATGTGACTGAATGCCTAGAATTTAACTTTTGACATATCCATAGCAGAATGATAACATGGTATAAATGCCTTAATAAATGGTCTACTAATAAAATAGATTCACATTCTATAGTGTGACTCTATGTGTAATATAAAATTTTGTATTATTATTAATGAAAATTTAAAAATTTAATTTAATTCTTTTCTCAAAAATTTCCCTATGTTCCTCAATTTTAATACTTTCTTTCCCCTCTTTGTGGGCTTCATTTTTTCAAAGTTAGATCATTTACAAAGCGATGTTATGTATATTTATTCTACTATGGTTTCTACCATTCCTTCCCTCTTCTTAAGTTTCTTTATTCTTTTCTTATTTTAATAGTTTTTTCATTTAAAAATTACATATAAGATATATTTGAAATAAATCAAAGAAACTATAATTTTTATCTAATAGATATTTCTTCTATGTGCAACAATCACGTGTGTTCTATTTTAGCACAATTCAGTCACCTGAATTTTCACAGTTCAGAAAATTAGGGGGGGTTAAGTTCTCTTTGAAATATATACATGTGGTTCACAAATACAAACAGGATTGAACTTGTTCTGGAGTAAGAAGAGTCAGGATTTGAAAGCAAGTGCCATCTCTAAAGCCACTAGACATATGACCTATATCAAAAGTCCCAAGCTGTCTGAATATTTTTTTTTCACTTATGAAATGCATAGGATATTTCTTTTATTACCTCCTTCACAGGGTGATGCACTATGTGGGCATGAAAAATGTGCTGCACATATTTCCAGCTATTCAAAATTCTGTCCACTCAAAAGGATTTATGAGAATGATGCTTAAATACAGCACTCCTGAGGATGAAATTTTAGGGTTTACCATATAGAGTATGCTCAATAGATTGAGGCACATGAAAGGTGAAAATCTGAGCTGTCTTAATAGCCACCACATGGCTAAGAAAAATAGAATTATTGTAGATTTAAAATATTGTGGGATTTCAATAACAAATCCAGTTAAATCATTTTCCATTCTCATTAGCTACTCCTTAAGAAAGAGGCATTGAAACATTTTAATTACTTAAAAGAAACAGGTAAAGTGTTCCACTGAAAGGAAATTGAAGGGTGGTGCCTGTGGCTCAAAGCAGTAGGGCACTGTCCTTATATTCTGGAGGTGTTGGGTTCAAACCCAGCCCCGGCCAAAAACTCCAAAAAAAAAAGGAAATTGCAAAGGAGATACATTTATAAATGTTTATATAAAATGCATTCCCTTTTCAAAAAACGTTTTTCCTATTCTGTGTTTTTTCCCCCTCCCTTTCATTTAGATATACCATTGATGTCTGAGGCTGGCTTTACTAAAACTTTTGAAGAAAGAAGCTGATAGATCCAATATGCTGCTTCCTTCTTAGCCAAAGCTCTCTGGCTTTCCTTTTTAAACAATTTTGCATAGAGCTTAGACTAGATGACATATGGGGGCTGCTTCATCTCACTGTTAATTATTTGTTTTTAAAATGTCAACCCCCTTTTTTATGTGTGGATTAATAAAATGACATGTGTATGTATCTGTGGAAAGAATGATGTCACAGCACACATTATTTAAAGTCTAATTGTCATTAGTCCCATTCATTAGAAAGTCATCCTACTATAATATTAAAATAATTACTTAAAATCTAGGGGAATAAAAAGGATTACCATGCTTTTACTTCATCAGAGCTGTCCTTTCTCTCCCCCCAAGAATACTGGAACCACATACTTGAAAATATCAATAACATAAAGACATTTCCTTTGGATGATACATTCGTCTGCAAAGGCCTTTCTTTAACCCCATTCAATCATTTAATCTTAATGCTACAGCTGCAAATAAGTTGTCCCAGGGAGGTCAATTAGCACAATGAATAAGGAAGTTAATATTAGGCCTGTTTGTATTGAAATTATGTGCTAAATGTTGATTTAGACGTTCAACTTACATATTTTTTCTATTGTCTGTAAAATTATTTAATTGTATTTTCTGAAGAGTCTGCCTTCAATTGTCAGTATAAGGGGCGTTTGAAAGTGTTTGGTTACTGGGAAGTCTTAAGCATGTTTAGTGCCAAGGGGTCAGGGCAATTTAATGTTCAAGTTTACAAAATGTGTGAGAGCGCACATGATAAAAAACTGTCCTAGCTAAAAATGTCCCATCTAACTATGTGAGAAACAGTAAAAAAATTTTAGCTCATTTCATTGAGGACATTGTTTTTTCTAGGGATATTTACTTTATTCTTACAGGCATATATGAATTTGAAACTAAAATGAATAAACTTTTACTGAGGAATTTTATTTATCTTTACCTTATACAAATAAGGTAATTAGCTCACCTAAAAAGAAATTTTAACTCTAATATGAAGTACGAATTTATCCACTTGAACTCAAAATTTTGCTCTGTACTGTTCATGAGGCTATGTAATAAATAATCCATAATCCACTCATGGTAAATTTTTCCTTTACTCAATTTTGGTTTTGTTTATAATGGAGACTTTTTGTGACATCTATATTTTTCCTTTATATTTCTACTTTGATGTAAGCTGCATACTATTGTAATTTTTATTATGTTTAATGTTAAGTAGGAAAACATATTAATTATATATCCTTTAAAGAGAGTATTTATCATTTAAATACAATTTTCAAAAAAATATTTTCATGTCTTTTGTATACCATTCTCAAAATAATCTTTTAGAATTTTTATTCTAATTATTGTCTAAAACATAATTTAGAAAAATTCCATTTTATTTATATTTAACTTCATGTTTAGGAATATATATGCTATAGTTTGAGTATTTTCATCTCCTCCAAAGGTCGTGTGATAACTTAATCCCAAATGCAGAAATGTTATGAAGATGTAGGGCCTGATGGTTAGGTCATGAGGGGTCTGCTCTCATGAATGTATTAATGTCATTAAAAAGGGGAAGGCTTTACTGTCTTTCAATTTTCTGTCATGTGAGGATACTGTGGTCTCGATCTCCCCTCTGCCTTTTGCCATGTGAGGTCACAAAAAGAAGACCTTCATCAGGTACTGGATGCCAGTACCTTGATTACTCACTTCTGTTCTTTATAAATTACTTCATCTCAGATATTCTGTTATAGCAGCACAAAACAGTAAGAAAATATGCCTCTCCACTTTTCAAATAATATCTTATATAATAGGAAAGTTTTGTAATTTTATTTCCATTAAAGCCATATGTTTCCAGTTTGGATTGTCAATAATTTATATTTTCTTACCTACATACAATAACTTAATTTTATGATTTTGGATATAAATAATACATGTTTATTCATAATATATCAAGGTAACTTTTGGTATTAAATCAATTGGCCATTGAATTATGCCCATTTAAATTATATATAGCTACATTTTCATACCATTATACTGATAATCAGAGTAAGTATTGTACAGTTGTTTATTTCCTTTAATTGTGTAACACACAATGGACTATGAACAGAGTATATTATCTCCTTTATCTCCTTCATTTCTCCTATGTATCTCACTATGCTGATAAAAATCTTTAAGAATCACAATAAAGAATAAATAAAAACGATTCCAGGTATTCCTTCTAGTGGAAATGACTCTAGAATACCACCTTTCACGTTTAAAACATATACACATAAAAGTTCACAATTTCATGGAGAAGAAGAGAAATGCTAACCAAAATACATAAACAACGAAGGAATTAGACAATCTCTCTATTTCACAACCATGTTTGCAATAACTTATTCAGGTAAAAGTCAGCAGTAGTTTATAAAACAAGTAAGTTTGTAATTCTTGAGAAAAAGTATATTACCTAATATCTAAGTGTATTGCCAAAATTTATTAATTGCAAAGACAAAAGTAGCAACTTTATTGTGTAATATGTACAACATAGTAGATTCTATTTTAATCTTGTAAACAAAATTATTAACCCTAATAATGGTGCCAATTGATATTATTTGCTTTCTGATGTAGTACAGTGAGAAGGGTGCAAATTCACTTCTGATATATGACTGACAATATAGTACAAGAATCTGATCATGAAGAACTATCAAAAAAACCTAAACGGAGGGATGGTCTACAAATTTATTGCCCTCTGCTTTGCCAGAATCACAGGGACAGAAAAACATTGGAAATGTAGTAGATTAAATGAGAATTAAAAGAAAAAAAAATTCAGTTAAATGCAATGCATCATCATTGATTATATCTAAATGGTGTGTGGGGGGGAAGCATATGGGCATTAGACAATAAATTCCATTTGAATATTTACTGTAAATTAAATAACAGTATGTATCAATACCAATTTATCTGATTGTGATTATTTTACTATTTAAAAAATAACATGTCCTTGTTACTAGGAAGTAGGTACTAAACTGTTTCATGGTTAGAAGTATGATTTCTGATTAGTGGGATCACACTTACGGTGCATCTTAGAAGGGTACAAGTGAAAATTACTAAATGTAGAATATAAATGTCTTCATATAGTGATTAAAAGGCCATGAAGGCTATGTTAAATAGTTCAATGAAAATATTTCAGATTGTATATGAAGTCAGGACATTGTGCCCCATGATTGTACCAATGTACACAATTATGATTTAATAAAAATAAAAAAAAATTAAAAAAAAGAAAATATATGGACAAAAATAGTAGGAAAATTCTTCTTATACTTTCAGTACAATATTTCTATTTAGTCTTATAATTTTAAGATGATATTCACAGCATACATGAAATAGCTCTTAATATTGGTCCTAATGGTGGAAAAAGCCCAAATGTTGAAATAGGAAGACCCAAGATCAAATCTAATCTTTGCCCAAATTACTGACAGCTATAATTAAAGTATTTAACCACTTGAATCTATTCTCATTTCTATAAGATAGATAATAAGTCTCATTCCACAAAGTTATAGAGAATGTTCAATACTTAAAAGTATTATACATCAACAAATATTGCACAGCTATAAGAGCAACCATTTATGAAGTGTTTATTACATTTTAGGATTTGTGCTAAGGGCTTATATGTGCATTTTCTCATTTAATCTTCCTTTCAAACTCTCATTATATATATTACTATTATATCAAATTTACAGATAAAATTGTGGTGGCAGAGAGAAATTAGGAAAATTGCCCATGTTTACAAATTTAGGAAATGCAAGACCCACTAATTAGACTAATTCTTTCACTCATTCAACAAATATTTGCTAAGACATAGATTCCCTGCACAAAATTTGATGTCATTTGGAGGAGGAAGTAGGAAATAGAAATTAGGTAAGGGACTAGCTATGTTCACTATACCCTGGCCACTGTGTAGAGAATGGATTAAAAGGTAACAAGAGAGAATCGAAGGAAACTAGATAGGAGGTTGCAAAGGTAATTCAGGTGATAGATGATGTTGACTTCAACCAGGGTAACAGCAGTGAAGGTGAGGCAACCTGGATGAACTGAGTATACATATTCAGGTAGAACTGAATGTGTGTTAGTGGCAGAAAAGTCAAGCTATAAACATCATGGTGACTTGGGATGGGGAATACTGAGTATGCAGAGTGAGGGAAAGAAATCTTTCTAGTCCCAAGCTCTATGTGTTTGTTTAACCATTATTAATGTTATAACTGAGATACTTAGAGTCTATAGCTATATAAATTTAAACTACCAGAAAAGTTTATGGAAAAGTGAAATTATTCCTTCCCAGGTAAAATTGGAAAAAAGGCAAGTTTGATGTAGAGCTTTCCATGGAGTTCTTAGGTTTTAAAGTACCTAGAGACAGGATTGTGTGAGATTCTCTTTGAACTTTGTTAAATCTGAACTTCAATATTTATAAAATTATGAGATGAATGAGGTTGGGAGAAACATTGTAGGATAATTTTCCAGAAAGCTCATAGGTCTATTTTAGATAGTTTTCATGTATATTTTTTCTCTTTTCTATATTCTTTTATTTTTCAGATTTTCTAAAATGATTGCATATTACTTTATAACTAGTAAATCAAAAAGATAAGAAAAAAATCTAAAAATAAAGGTGAATTTGTTATGTCTATATAGTCCAGAGCAATAAGTTCTGAGAACCATTCAAATTGTAACCTTTAATCAAACCAATTAAAATCAATTAAGATAATGTTATAAATGACAAAGACCTTAAACTATGTCCTTCTCACCATGCTGTATATGCTGCAGTCCCAGTTGGAGTGGACTAGAATTCAAGATGGGACCTGGCCAGGAATGTGATGAGTGTGAAGAAGTCTGGGAAGGCTGAGAGTTTAACATTTTCTGGTTTTTCTCCATTTGAAGTATCCTTCCAAATTTTAACATTTTAAAATTTCTTATGCTCTTTACTTCCCCACATCTCAAGTTTAATCAAATGGTTTTCTCGAAGAAATCTTCCTAGCTGCTCCTGAATCTTGCCTCTTTTCCTTCCTTTCAGGGTCAATGATTGTATCTTACGGGTGAATGAGGTCGACGTGTCAGAAGTTTCCCACAGTAAAGCTGTGGAAGCCCTCAAAGAAGCAGGGTCTATTGTACGGCTCTATGTGCGCAGAAGACGACCAATTTTGGAGACTGTTGTGGAAATCAAACTGTTTAAAGGCCCTAAAGGTAATAAAAACATAAGTGACTCTTGATAAGACACAAGAGGCAAATCATTTGGCTGACGTTTATGCCACAACCCACCTACAATGTACTCTCTTTGATCCTCTGACAGCCAGTGCTTACTAAGAGACTTGAAATTCTACAGTAGTGGCCTTTAGAGAAAATAACGAAAATCAATACTCTGAATATGAACTCAAATAAGAAAAAGCTAGATTTAGGTGGGAATGTCTTTATACACAATAATAACAACCACCATTTATATTTTTCTGTAAAATTTTATTCTTACTAGATCATCACAATTTGGGTAGTATATTAATACAAATTGTTCAGATATAAATGGTAAATCTTCTCATTTAGCAAAAGAATACCATAAATAGTAGTAAAATTATCTACACCAATGTAACAATTATGTTTTTATAACTCTGCTGCAACTTGTTTAAAATTTTGTGATATTCTTATGTGTTATACCCAAGTACTAAATAACATTTTATGCTTGCAATAGCCAAAGTAAGTTAAAAAAAAAAACTTCTTTGAAATGTTCACAAGTCTCTTTAGGTTATTAGAGTTAGTCTAGGGAATCACAAACAGTGAAATGAATTATATCATACTAATTTTTAAGAATAATCTTTTGAGTTGCATTCTGTTCTTCAGAACGATAGCATTTAATATCAGCCTAATAGTATTTGAAACATTTTTATAAAAATCTATTGATTTGTTCAAGAATGATTCAATATTATAGAAGACTATGACTATCTGTACTATTTGAATAAATAATTTCTCTTTTTTAAAAATCCATTTAGTTTCTAATGCTATGTGAAATTTTGAAAGATAAACATACAGTCCTTTATGGAAAGTAGTAGTGGGTAGTATGTAAGACCTCAGCCTCAAGAGTCTGAGATCTTAAATACAGTGCCCCGACAAGACCCAGTTTGAAAGCCCAGTTTGGCCACATATAGCAGAGTGATCTTGGTTGGACCAATCCCCTCATTAATAAATGAGGACTGTAATTGTAGCACCTGTCCATAGGGTTTCTAAGGATTAAGCATTAACTAGTAGCTGGCATATGATGAGAGGTAGACCCTGAGTTAAGAGACTCTAGAACCAAAGTGCTGGATCAGAACTGTGGCTCTGAAGCTCACCAGCTGTTTGACCATGGGCAAATTACTTAACTTTTATTTTCTTGTCTACAAAATGCAAATGACAATAGTATCTGCTTCTACTAATATTATGAGGATCAGATGAGTTGATTCACATAAAATATTTAAGACAGGGCCTGGTAAATACTCAGACATAATATTTGCTCAACAAATATTACCTATATGTGCCAGTTATTTATAGTATTATTTACTACATAGAGTTTTAGGATTTGTAGCAGTTGTTTGGGGATGTAATGAAAATACTCATAGATCCCTGGGTTCTATGCATGGGTTAAATACAAATGCACTAAAATCACAGAATTAAATCTGGTAAAAAGTAAAACAATGAAAGCATTGTCATACCACTATCTCTAGTGGCATGAAGAAAATTCTTTTTACCCTACATGCTTACTAAAATTACATTTGCAATGTGCATTAAAGCCAAACAAAATGGCCATACCTATTATTTCTATTAAAACATATGCTACTTATAAACAATATGTAGCTATTCCTACAATTAAATTAAAAGCAATTATTCAGCACAGCCCAAAGACAAATCCTAATTTTAAGCACTCAGCAAAGCAATACCATCCATTTATAGGCCTCCTGTTAGCTGAGTCACTAGATGACCTCCAGCTGCTCAGAGCTGCTATAGATGACTGAAACTTAATTTTATCGGGAACACAGTTAGGGGATATTTATTTTTAGTGCTAGGACCTCCTCCAGCTGGTTTACTCTAGTCTGAACTGTTTTCTCCCTTGAGCCTGGAAGTGAGCAGGGATGCCACAGGACTGAGAGGGGGATGTGGGGAGAAGTGAGCATTAATCGACCAGGCACAACAGGACAGTAACCCAGTGGGCACAGTGTAGGGAGATGGTTTGCAAGCAGGTTTGTTCTACTAAAAGCAAAGAAAATTGTTGCTAATAACTTTGCATCCCTGAGAGCAGGCTCCTGTCAAATTCCTGTGTAAGCCTGTTTATGCCTGTGGGATTATGTTGAGTCAATGAGAGTTTTTTATACAGTCATTATCCAGAGGTCATTGATGGGGATTTGTTTCTCTATATAAAGCTTATTGATTTACAAGAAAAAAAAATCGTTTTAGTCATAGTTTAAGTTTCTAATGCCTTTCCCAGTGCTTCAACACAAAGTGCTGAACCAGAGTAAATTGAATAATTAAATTGGATTCTGTACAAAATCTAATGATACCTTGTAATTGTAACTTCACTTAGCACCTTGTAAGTCTTTATTTTTGAATTATAAGATATGTAAAAAAAATTCCTGCCAATATTTAACTCACACCATGGAAACTTTTATGCCCCTGGAGGATGAGGATGAATCAGACGTAATTTCTGTCCTCAAAAACTCCTAGTAGGCATGCATGACGGCTCACACCTGTAATCCCAGCACTCTGGGAGGTCAAAGCAGGTGGATTACTTGAGCTCACAGGTTTGAGACCAGCCTAAGCTAAAGGGCAACCCCATGTCTAAAAATAGCTGGGTGTTGTGGCAGGCACCTATAGTCCCAGCTACTTGGGAGGCTGAGGCAAGAGGATCACTTGAGCTCAAGAGTTTGAGGTTGCTGTGAGCTTAAGTCACCACAACACTCTACTGAGAGTGACCAAGTAAGACTCTGTCTCAAAAAAAAATAAAGTCCTAATAGGAAAGATACATGTAAAGTCAATTAACTTTAATATAAGGCAGACTGAAATCAGCTCTATAATGGAGCTTGAGCCATGATTACAGTCAGGGAAGAAGGAGCAGAAGAGCCAAAATAATCCACATAATTTTAATTCTGATCTGCATTTCTTTGAGCACATGAGTACTGCATACTAAGTAAGCCAACTGAGTTAACTCAATTATGTATATATAATACTGAGCTATCTTCATATACATTAATTTGGTTCTTCAATTATTCACCATACATTTGTTAAGTATTTCCTGCATATCTGGCACAGAGTCAGACAACAAGGATTCACAAAGAAAACAGAAATAGTTGTTGCTTTCAAGCATATCACAGTCTGGTGGTGAAAATGCCTATAATATAAACTTGGGAAAGTGCTATGCATAGATGTAAAAGATTGTTGAGAGGGAGCCAATTAAATAATGGGTAAAAAGAGACTTCCAGAAACAAGTACCGTTTAAGCTAAGCCCTTGAAATATAAACTGAAACAGAAATTTAAACAAGTAAAGTGTTGGAAGAGCAAGTTAAAGACAAAAGTAAAAGTCTGTGTGCATGAAAGCTCTCATTTAGGTAAGATCTTGGTATTTTCTAGGAGTCTAATGACAGGACAATGAAAGACACAGGGTGATAACCTTAGAGCAAGGTAAGCAGGGGCCAGACCATACTTAGCTTTGTGGAATGCATTTAAAGATTAGTGATTACATATATATGCAATGGAAATTACTACAAAATTTTAAGCACAAGAGAAACATGAAAATTTGTCATCTGGGGAAATCATTGTTGCTACTATGGAAAAAATGAATTGAAGGGGGCAAGAGTGTGAGCAGAGAGCAGTTAGAGGTTACTTGGAGGAGGTAGAAAAAGATGAATGAGTTTGAGCTATGTGATCCCATTAACTAGTAAACTACATGGGAGGTATCAAGGACCAAGTCCAGTTTTCTAATTGGGGTGCCATTTGTGAGACTGGGAAGACTTTGAAGAAACCTCTGTGGACAAATGATTAGGAATTCACTTTTGGACATGTGGGAAGCCCGTGATGCATCTGAAAGGAGATCTCCAAGAAGCAGAACTGGAGAAAATCTGTCTGAAAACTTTGTCAAACTTTCCCCATATTTTATGAACTATCTGAATAATTGACTTTCTCACTTTTAATCAATATTTAATATAAAAATTAATTTTTCAGGTTAATATGAGGGTATAAACAATTAGGTTATAATGTTTGCATTTATTAGGTAAATTACCCGTTGTAGTTTTGTCTCTCACCAGTAGGTGTGCCCCTTACCCCTGTGCCCATTACGCAGGAGCATACCAATCCTCCTCTTTCTTCCCTCTTCCCCACTGTCCTCCCTCCCCCAACTTGCATCAAATTGAGTTTTTCTCTTCTGTGGGTGTGTATACTTCATCTACTGACTTCATTTTTTTTTTATTGAGTACATTGGATACTTTTCCATTCTTGTGATACTTTACTAAGCAGAATATGTTTCAAATCCATCCAGGTTAATACAAAAGATATAAAGTCTCCATCTTTTTATGGCTGAATAGTATTCCATATATATATCAATTTATTAATCATACCTGGGTTGGTGGGCATTTAGGTTGTTTCCACATCTTGGCAATTGTAAATTGAGCTGCAATAAACAATCTAGTGAAAATGTCCTTATGATAAATTTTTTTTTCTTCTGGGTAGATGCTCAGTAAAGGGATTGCAGGATCAAATGGAAGGTCTATTTTGAGGTTTTTGAGGATTCTACATATATTTTTCCAAAGCGATTGTATTAGCTTGCAGTCCCAAAAGTATAAAAGTGTTCCTTTTCTCCACAACTGCACCAGCATCTTCAGGTTTGAGGTTTTTTGAGGTGGGCTATTCTCACTGGGGTTAGGTGATATCTTAGGGTGGTTTTGAGTTGCAGTTCTCTGATGATTAGAGATGATGAGCATTTTTCACATGTTTGTTGGCCATTTGTCTGTCTTCTTCAAAAGATGTTGTTCATGTCTCTTTCCCAGTAATAGATGAGATTGTTTGCTCTTTTTTGTTGATTAGTTTGAGTTCTCTGCAGATTCTAGTTATCAACCCTTTGTCATATTCATAACATGCAGATATCTTTTCCCATTCTGAAAGTTGTGTATTTGCTTTAGTTGTGTCCTTAGCTGTGCAGAAGCTTTTCAGCTTAAGTCCCATTTGTTTATTTGTGTTGTTGTTGCAATTGGCAATGAAGTCTTCTTCGTAGAATCTTTCCTCAGGCTGACATCATCAAGAGTTTTCCCACACTTAGTTCTAGGACTTTTATCATTTCATGTCTTAGATTTAAATCATTTGTCAAAGTGAGTCAATTTTTGTTAAGTGGTGAAAGGTATAGGTCCAGTGTCAGTGTTATCCAGTTCTCCAAGCACTAGGGCTTCTTTTTCCCAGTGTATGCATTTCTTCAGTTTATTGAAGATCAGATGGTGATAAGAGACTGGTTTCATCTCTAAGTTTTCTATTCTCTTCCATACGTCTATGTCTCTATTATTGTGCCAATACCATACTGTTTGGATCACCATGGACTTGTAATATAATCTGAAGTCTGATAGAAAGATGCCTTTGACTTTGTTTTATGACTCAGAATAGACTTGGCTATATGGGTCTTTTCCTGGTTCTTACAAAATGAAAAGGTATTTTTTCCAGTTCTTCAACTCAGAATAGCCTTGGCTATATGAGTCTTTTCCTGGTTCTTACAAAATGGAAAGGTATTTTTTCCAGTTCTTTGGAGTATAATGTTGGTATTTTAATAGGGATTGCATTAAATCAGTAGATTGATTTTTAATGCCCAGACTATTTTAAATGCCCAGACTATTTTTAGTTTAAGTATTACTTTTATTTGCTTTTTTACAGAAGTCAGTTTTACTTCTTCCTATTCTGTAGATAAAATATTAAGAAATTCTTTGAAACAATGATTTGTGGTGGAATTAATTTATAGTTTTCCAATTTCATACCTTGTGTTTATTCCACCTATTACACAAATTAGTAATTCTGAGATAACCTTTGATGTACGTGATTCTGTCTTTTTTTTTTAATTTTTAATTATTTTTTATTGAGTCATAACTGTGTACAATGATTCAGGCTTGGAGTACAGTGTGCGGGCTTCCCATACAATCGGAGATATTTTTATCCACCTGATTAATGTAACATTCATGATATTTTCTC